>JAXCGZ010019239.1:32500-40000 GCA_037179515.1 Halocaridina rubra
GTAACAGTAATAGCAGCAGCAGCATAAAAATATTAAAACAAAAATGTCTAAGGATATTAAATCTACAAAAGTAGCAAACTCACCAGTTACAGCAGTAGTAATAGCAAAAACAGCAGCAGCAGCAGCAAGAGTGGAGAACTACGAAGCAAGAGATTACAAGCAGTAACAGTTAAAACGAGAAGTAAAGATAGATAATGGCAATATAAGCAACACTTATAACAACAATAATAGACAAAGCAGCAGTAATGACTAAATGTATAGTAAGTATTTTAATGTAATAAAATCCAAAAGAAGTAAAATGATCAAAATAATGGAGACCAAGATTATAGTTGTAGAAGTAGGATTACGAATGAATTGATGAATTTAAATGGAAGATGATGTATAAATTCAAAACCGTAAAAACTTTATAAAACTTTCATAAAAAAAAAACAAAGACATAACAGGACAAGAACAGATGAAAAAAATAAAAAAATATCCATAGATATAAAACCTAATAAGACAGGAAGTGCAACATTAACGATGTCCACGAGAACTACAACAGCTGACCTAGACAACAGCATATTTAGCAGGAACAACAGAAATGACATCACCAACTATGACTCTCTAAGCCTTAAGAAAGTTCTTTCTATTATCCCCCTATTTCTGCACCCCAAGGGCCGTAGATTATCTCCGGCATTCTCATCTTTCTTTTATAATAATATTCTTGAGTGCTTTTGGGAAAGAGAAAAGCTTTTGGATTTCGTGTAATAATACGATGAGACACTGAATAGGGAGCTAAAGAGGGGCACGATAGGCTTTGACCTATATAATTATGTCTATACAGAATACAAGTCTTTGATCGAATGTCTCTTTTTTAAGTAAAAGAAGAAGTAGCGCACAATACAGAAAGAAGACTAATGCAAAACCTATTGTAATTTGTGTGTTTCTTCCAACGGAGATGAAGAATAATGCAATACAACGCATTAAGCACTGACTGAGACTACAACAAAAATAAATGCACTACATGTCCTATTTATGAAAAAGGTTTAACGAAAGAGGAATAACAGCCTTTGAGACTTGAAGTCAGTGTTCTTCAGTGTTTATAGACTCCCCTAAGCTTATTTCACTCTTCTAAGTCTTATATTTTATACTCCTCTCTTCATACTAGGCTATACAGGCTATGTTGTCTTTTTCGAAACTTCAGAATACCAAGGTGTGGGTGTCGCTTTGGAGCATTCCCCCATATTAGAAAAAAAATAATTTTCATTAGTAGCAAAATTCTCTCTCTTCACCAACACCCACGTATCAAAGTAGTTTAACCATGTCATTTTTATCAGCTGAGGGGTTCACAAACTAAAATATAGAGATTTTGAGAACAGAGACGGGTTAAGAGGAACCAGGGGCATAAGTAAGGAGTGCTTGGCAGATATGAATTTATTTGGAACTGAATCTTCGCTTAAATGACTTTAATCTTTCACCAGGCGTATCTTTATTTTCAAAAATATATGATTAACTATTGATATTTCATATAAATTCCAAAAGATACAGTAAGAAAATACCAGAGATGGCATACTGAGTAGGTTTTGCGGATATAGTTTACGTATAGATGTTTAATAACAGTTTAATAACAGTGAGAACAAATGTCTACGAGATCATTAGGTTTACAAATGTATTGTAGTATTAAAGAGACGTATTCAACACAAATATGCGAGAAGTAACATTAAAATGTTAATATAAATCCTGATATAAGTAAACATGCTTTTTAAGAATGAATGTTTTTGTAATAATTACTTCAGCACTGCTTGGTGTTCCTGGATGCTAGTTTAGATGTTCACTAAAAATCAAAGTTCTTCTTCGTAAGTTCACTTATCACATTCTTATTTCATTATCTCATACATAAATAAAATATGAAGAAAAATATACATTTTCTTATGCATATATTTCCATCTTTTTTCCCCTTATCCTGTCTCCATCAACAGTCTCTCTTTTAATTGGAGTTTTGAGGCTTTCCAATTAAAAGTCAATCAAGCCCATTTTCAAAGGAAAAATACTATTTTTCACAACTCTCTCTATGGCCTTAAAAGCTGCATAATTGGAAATTTTCTGGAATGCAATATTTCTGAAAACTTCTGAACAAATATGACTGCCCAAATTTGATCTTGAGATTTATATGATGCTGTTTTAATTTCAACCCTAATATGTAATGGCAGAATATTACACCTATCAATGCGCCGAGATCTGTTATAACAATTTTCCTCCCATGGCTAGACGAAGTGATGTTCCTAGGTGTGAGGAAGGAGCTGATCCACTGTGCTATCAATACATTAACGTCAGTCCTCTGATCAAGCCATGTACTGAGCGTTAAAACTACTTTAAAGAACGAGGTGCGAAGTTATTTATCTATATCTAAATAACTATTCATTTAGCACACACATTCTTATTGCATCCATCAAAACCCTGAGTTTGTCAAAATATTGTTCCTCAACATATGATGGCGTACTCGTTGAAACTAATGAATTATCCATGGATGCCACAACAGGGAGGCCACTAACCTCTCATTCATATAGACATAGAGATCTGGGAAAAATATAGTACGAGTCACAATGTGTTCTAATTAAATAATGAAATGCTATTAAAATCTACACAACAAGTCTGAAGAGTACAACAATAATATACGTTAACTTGCAAGTCAAGATAATTTCAAAAACTGAAAATTAGTATTTGGAAAAAACTCAATTTCGATTAGAGCTAGAGTATCAATAAACAAAATAATGCCCAAAATGGTTTTGTTCTCCTTTATAGTACTATAAAGCGAATATTTCATTTGAATTAGCAACAGCGAAAAGCTAAATTGAAGGACCAAACAGGACAGTGTGGTTGCTTCCTTGCTCAAATGCAAAGGATTTTTTTTTGTCTGTACAATATTCACGACGAATGACGACCAAGAACAAAAAGGAAAGTAAAATGGAAGGTTATAGTTCATGCTCTTTGATCTGATGCATGAGTTTATATGCTATATTTCATCATTCCGAGTGACAATAAGAAAAACACGGGAAAAACAAACAGAACTGTACTTATCTAATCTACTGCACAAGATTTTCAGACTGTATATTATGTAGCTTAAGTGACAACAGGCTAAAAGGAAATAATAAAAAGATGGGCTCTGCCGTATTTCTCTCCCAACAGTTACATCCCTCCCGGGTACTTAACTCCCTTTCCTTTCTCCTATTCATTCCAGGAACACTGGTATATACGATACCCTGAGCACAATAATCTAAGAGCGTTTCAAAGAGAGGCTTCCTCGTTCAGATTTCACTTTGCCAGAAGATACTCTATCAATAGATTTACACAACCACGGATAGAAGTAGTGTATGGTCAGGATGGAGGTCTTTCGCTTATTCAGTGGCAGAATATTCTACATGTTAATCTATAGTATTAGTGAGCTAAGATTTATTTTATTGTTAAAATTCTTTACAAGTTGGCATAAAGTATTCCAGACTGTCATAAACTGAATTCTTCATTTGTGAGACGCTAAAGCGCTTTTTATGGCACCTGAGAGAGAGAGAGAGAGAGAGAGAGAGAGAGAGAGAGAGAGAGAGAGAGAGAGAGAGAGAGAGAGAGAGAGAGAGAGAGAGAGAGAGAGAGAGAGAGAGAGAGAGAGAGAGAGAGAGAGAGAGAGAGAGAGCATATATGAGTGCAATATGTCATTTAACCTAGTTTGCATATTCAAGGAGATATATGCGTATGCATGAGAAGTGCGTATATCAGTGATCATCAGTGTGTGTGTATTCGTGATTATATATACATGAACCTCAACAGGGTGAATATAAAATGGTAAGTGAAAATTAGAGAAGATTTATATATTTATGTAAATGTATAATAATGATTGTGAATAAGATTATATGTATGTTTATTTCTGTGTATTTGTTCTTGTAAATACATGTGTATATGAATGCATGTGCTCATGTTTGTGACTGAATATGCCCTTATTCGATAACAGATCATCCTATCCATTGGAAACCAATGAAATATCTTTTCTCCTAATTAAAGCTGCTAAAAGCCTTTTAAAGACATTTCAGATTAATTCTGGAATCCTACTTCTTCTGGAAACATTCTCAGAAGAAGAGGAGGGAGTATGGGACCAGAAACATGGCAAGCTACTTCGAAATCGGATAGAAAATGCTTTATTTTTCTTCGATATTTTTACGGAAGCTTTTGTTTTATATTTATGAGTATAATATCGTGACTGGCAAAGAAAATTGCCATTATCGGGCCCAGGCACTAAGAAAAAATTGAGAGGAAGAAATAGTGGAAACTTATGGAGAAGGAAGAAACAATATCATGATAAATAAGAAATGAAAAGGTTGAAAGAAATAAAAACTATGAAGATGAAAAGGTATGGCAGAATTAGGCCCCGAGATGACGACAGATCAGTTTTTTTGAAAGAAGAAAGGTCATAGCAATTCGGGAAGGCAAACTGAGAAAGAGTTCCAGAGTCTGGAAGTGGAAGGAAAGAAGCAATCACTGCACTGACCAATCCGCAGGCTACAAATCTCCACACAGTACTTGTGCAAAGAAGCTGCCTGGTGTGTGTTACACTACCTCGCCAGTGGAGGAGGAATGCAACTCGCCAATTCATCAAAGCAGGGAAGGAAGTAATACCAATAGAAAAGGGAGTGATGATACCTTTCGGCAAAGAGAAATATAATTGAGATAAAAAGTAAGAGAAGGGGGTACAACGAGCATGATGGTCTTGTATTCAACCCTATCAAGGTGATAATTAAAAGCACCCCAGATGTGAGAGCAGTAATCTAAGCACGGACAGATAAAACCTTTATAGATTTTTAGTACTTGGAAAGAAGAAAAATAATTATGAAACTTAAACAGAACACCCAATTTCTTAGATGCACTTCATAATTTTTAATTAAATGATTCTTCCAAGACAAGCTAGAGGCTATTTGAATACCTAATATGGTTGTCGAATAAGGAGGATAAATTTCCTTGGTTTCAGAGCCAAAGATATAGCCAGAAACTGTGTGTTGGAGGCATTACAATTTACTAACTTTTGGATGCCCCAATCAATAACTCTCTGTATATCAGAGCTAAGAGTTGAAGAAAGTGATAGGAAAACTGATTTCGAGTTGCAGATGAAGGTAGTAGGGCGAAGGGAGAGGGAACATGAAGGGTAGAATCTTCGCAATGGCATGGAGAAGAGAGGAGGATTGGGACTGGAGGTCATAGATGAAGAATAGGAACATATTTGGTTAGAGAACGGATCCCTTTGAAACACCAATGGGAACTGGGAATGAGTTAGATGTTGTGCCGTCAACAACCAAAGATATAAAACAGTTGGAAGGAAAACTGGAAATCAAGAGAACAGAGAGAAGGGGTAAAGTCATGAGCAGAAAGTCTTGTGCTACACGGTCAAAAGCCTTAGATATATCAAGGGAGACGACAAAGGATTCCCCATAGTTCTGTAGAAGAGAAGCCCATACATGAGTAAGATAGAACAGGAGATCACCAGTGGCTCTTGCCTTGCAGTAGCCGTACTGGTGGTCAGATGTAAGCAAGTCAAATTCAAGATATTTAAATAATGAGAATTGAGGAAAGCTTCTAATACTTTAATGATAACAGAGTTTTAGGCAGTTGGTCGGTAGTTGGAGGAATAGAATGGTCACTTTTATATTAGCAATGCTAAAGATTTCCAGAAGTAGCAAATATATTTCGGAGCAAGAACCAAAGACACCCGTTTTGGAGTTTGCAAGAAAATTCCATTTTTATTCCATTTTTCATTACAGAAACTGCATATGGCTCTTTCAGCTCTGAACGATCCAAGGCCTCGTCACACAAATTATTATTATGGGTTCAGTTAACATTCTTCTATCATATATTTCATTAATTGCATGTGATATGTAGACAACCCGAATATTATGCTGGAAAAACACCACGTTTACCCTTTTTCCTCTGTGCTACAGATAGACCGATATTTAAGAGTGCTTACAGAGAAATTACAAGTGCTTATATTAAAGACAGAATTTTCAGATATTTTCATGAAACATGGAATTTACACGTGCTTGCAAAGGAGACCAATATTACCGGAATGCATATAGGAAAGCGTGAAATGTAAAATTTTTGCAAGAGAAAATTACAATTGTTTACGATATTTGCAAGTTTTTAATAGAAAAATTAAGAAAAAATATAAACAACTTTTACTTGCAATAAGACTCGGAAAATATGAAAAACAACGAATATTTTTGCATGATTTCGTTTTGTTTTACAAGGAGTTTTATGTAACTTTCCAAGGACTCTGTATTCGTAAAATAATCTACATACTGTCGGTGCATAAAGTCATCACTCTCCATTATCAAAATGATAATAATAATAATAATAATAATAATAATAATAATAATAATAATAATAATAATAATAATAATAACAATAATTATAATAATAATAATAATAATAATAATAACAATAATAATAATAATAATAATAATAATAATAATAATAATAATAATAATAATAATAACAATAATAATAATAATAATAATAATAATAATAATAATAATAATAATAATAATAATAATAATAATAATAATGATAATAATATTCTTTTCTTTATATCAAGAGTTTTAGTAAAATCTTGCCACTGAGAAAGAAAGCCAGCTCAACTCGGTGTCAATCCCAGTCATGGAATAACTGAGAAGGGTTTGTCTCATGAAGGCATCGGACTCCAAAACAACGCCAGAGCCTAAAGCAGTCGCCTTATACGCATATTTTTTTTTATTCGTTTCTATTCTCTCTTTTTTTATATTTATTCTTTCAATCCCTTGATGAATACAAATCCCAGCTTATCCAATAAAATGTTAATCAAATAAAAGTTACGGTAAATAAAAGTGAAAAAAAAAACGATGTATATCAATAACCTGTCATACAGAAAAAGACAGTTTCATCATCCCAAAAACAGTTGGACATTTCCATTACTCAATGTTGAAATGTTTCGAATGGTAAGGGAAAAAATATGATTTTTCATTGAACACAAAAAATCCTAAAAGACTGCATCAGAAAATATCTATTGTTCAAGATTTTTTTTTTAAAGAACTGGACTGTTCTATATACGACCATTTTCCAGTCTGAGTTGAAGTGCAGTTACCTATGAAATTCCGACAAAAACATCTTAGGTGAGGTAAAATGTATTTCAATCTGCACAGTAGAGCCTACAAAGAATCAAACAGATGAAGATATTTTTCGTATTTTTTTATATTTAATATGAAAACCTAACAGAAAAGATACTAAGATTAAAAAAAAAAAAGTCCGACTCTTTTATATAATCACAGGCTCTTTTACGTGAACACCCACAATGATATTATAAATACACTTCAAGAGCATTATTACGAAACCAATATGACTCATTCTTTTTGTTTCCTTTACATAACTTATTAGGCAAAATTAAATAAAAAGTAAATGTCAGAGTCCGAAACACAAAGTAAACTCTATCCTTTCGTAGCAAACAATATTTAT
>JAXCGZ010019239.1:45000-52500 GCA_037179515.1 Halocaridina rubra
GCGAATTACAGACGTCAGAATAAATGGAGAGAGGGAACAAAATATAATATACTGAAATAAAATTAAATAAGGCGTAATAATCTCATGACAGAATGTATTATGCCTCAGATTAGATGTATTAAAATGGAGAGTAAACCCCGTAGACTTTCTCGAGAAACAGTGATGAAGCTAGAATTTCTCCAGCAAAATAAGGTTACAGTGTAGGATGAAATAATCCAAATAATCTTGTAAAAATCTAAGAATTAGAAGTGGAGCATGAAAATATAAAATATATAAAAATAGTAAAGAATATATAAAAATTTATATTGAATGAGTTGGACAGCGGAGGATACAAGATTCTTCTGATTAATTTTTTTTTTTAAATCTAACAGAAACTTAAGAATTACATGAAAAATCTTTTGAATTATAAATATAAGATTAAATATATCGATACATCTAAACTTATTTCCAGTAGAGGATATATGATTCTCCATCTTAGAATAGAATATTAAAGCCCGAATGAAATGTAAAAAATAAATAAATAAATAAAAAACATTAATATAAAGAAGCTGTGATGAATTTCAGAGACAGAAGGAGGAGCTTTGATTAAATTAGAGCTAAAAATATAATCAAAAGATCTAAGGATTTCATTATTAATTAGGATGAAAAGTATAAAAATAACAGAAGTTACCAGTAGGATAAATAAAAGAGCTTAGGTTTGGAGCTTCAAAGACTTATATTCGATCAAAACCTTTCAATATGAGGGAAATGCTCTTCGGGAATAAATACTGGTCCTGCCCATTCTCTATGATGCAGCCAAATATTCATCTTTATTGCTTCATAGCTCCGTTAAGATGAGGAAAGGTCAATGAGGCTCCATGCAGTAATGCCCTTGTTTCATGACTAAAGTTTAAAATATGACAAACAAAAACAAAAATTATCAATTAATTTGAGCCAAGGTGATGTACATCCTCATTATCTTTTGCAAATGTCCCCGATTCATTGAGGAATTCAAGCATTCCTCTCTCTCTCTCTCTCTCTCTCTCTCTCTCTCTCTCTCTCTCTCTCTCCTCTCTCTCTCTCTCTCTCTCTCTATGTATGTATGTATGTATGTATGTATGTCTATATATCTATCTATCAGTCAAGCAATCAATCAATCAATCAATCTATCTATTTATCTATCTCGCTGCGTGTTCTGAATTTCGCTTTTGAAACCCGCAAAAAGGCCCAGTTAATTAAACGAAGAGAATAAATAAACACTGACCATACTTTTCTCTGCTTTGATGAAACTTTCCAATGTTCATCAGCGTTTGATGTCCTCAAAAAGAACTGCCAATTTCCTACCCAGGTTTGCCGAGAGTTTATTCGAATGCAACTGACCAGTTTCTGGCTATACCTTAAATTCAATTTAATTTGATTGACACTAGGCAATGCAAAGATACACACTGGCTTTCTCAGTTCTAATTAAAAGAAGGGATGATCAAAGGGTAAAAGACATGGTGGTAAAATTTGGTGATACTAAAAATAGACTTATTAACACCGCATCTCAAGTCATTTGGCAAATCACTGGCCCCATATGGCTCCTTCAGCTCCAATGATGGATGAGAATATATATAAAGGAGGGGGTCATAAACCAAAGAAAACAAAGATGGAGGCAAAAAGCTCAGAGGGATCAAAACTACAATGAAGCTCAATACCACTGCCTCCCAAAGCATTTAGACGGACACTGGTTCAAACTGCAATTTCTAGTCCTAAATAATAAGAGACGTCTCGAATAAAGATAAAGGTCATAAAGCCATGTTATTCCAGAATATACTGAAGGACTAGGCAGGACCATATCAAACGATGCTTCACTTTTATAGATTCTCACTACTGGTACAAATTGGAACCTTCATTTGTTAATGAAAAGAGGGAGAGAAGATAGAAGGAGAAATGATTACCATTATTTTAAAGAATCACGAAGGATTAAAAATGCTCAAAGGAAAAGATGAGTCATACCATAGTAAGCCATGTGTTTAACATAACAAGGATATGAAATTAACATTTTTACAAACAGATAAAAAGAGCAGGATATAAAGCGAGGTCATGTATGACAAAAGAAACAAGCTACGATAAGCTCAGAGGTCACCAAGCAGATGCAAAGCTTACCAACATGATATTCCAAAGCAGTTTGAAAATGCACCGATACACAAACTGAGTATTCGCTTTTTTCCTGTTATTTATCCTTTCACTACAGTACTTTAACCTTATATCAAATTTAAATTAATTTCCATTAAGTTGAGCTTAATTTGATTTTGAGCTCATAATTCTGCAGATAAAATTGAATCGTATTCATTAGGACAAGAGAAGAAAGAAATAAAAAGAAAACGCTTAAACAAGTAAAAAATCGAGGAAGGAGCCACGTAAATGGAAAGAAGAAAAAAAAAAGATTTGGTACGAAAAGATAATAAAAGGCAAATCAAGCAACAGAGTAGGTAAGATAAAGAAAATATGTGAAATAATAAAATGTGAAACATGGAAAGAACAGCCAAAAAAAAAAGTAAATTGGTAGGAAAAAGTTATGGAGAAGAAGAAAAAGAAGAGGAAGCAAAAGAAAGATGCAGAGAAAAGAAATCTTTGGCTAGCAGAGGAAGGGAGAGCAAATATTCAATAAAGAAGTGGAAAAAAAAGATTGGGAGTGAGTGAAAACTTAGAGAGAGAGAGAGAGAGAGAGAGAGAGAGAGAGAGAGAGAGAGAGAGAGAGAGAGAGAGAGAGAGAGAGAGAGAGAGAGAGAGAGAGAGAGAGAGAGAGAGAGAGAGAGAGAGAGAGAGAGAGAGAGAGAGAGAGAGAGAGAGAGAGAGAGAGAAATATGAAAGATGAGGTACTATGGAAAGGGATATGCATAAAAAACAAAATTCAAAGATAAAATAAGAGATAAGGGCAAAAAAAAAAAGCGGCTATGGAAAGATCAAAGGCATATATGAATGGGAAGGTAAATGGAAAGAGGAGAGTAAATGAGCATAGGAAAAGTAAAAATAACTAGAAACACATATTAAACAATGAAGAGATAAAGAAAAGACAAAAATACGAAGAGAAAATGGAATACGAAACAGCTATGGAATGGCAGAGGTTGAGAAAATATGATACGAAAGGCGAAAAGAGAATGAAAAAAAAAGACTATGAATACAGTTTAGAAAAATAACACACGAAAAAACAGCAACTGACACATAGTTTTCATCAATTCTTTTATTTCTCTCCCGGGCCATACATTTGTGTGATGGCCTTTCCAAAAAGGTAAGTAGCTCAGTGGACACAGCACCCTGCACACAACCAGAAAGACACAAGTTCAATTCCCAAGGTAATATGTATAGTTTCTTTCTTCATCAGAACCATATGGGGATGAGAAAGAGAAAATAGTGGATTCCCTAGTATTGTAACTGGTTCTAGCTAAATGCTTTATTCAGCAATCTATCAGATGTATTGGTCCAGTAGTGAAACAGTGTTTATAGTGCTCAAGGCTTTTTTAAGGGTAAAATGCATACAACTTCTTATAGTGCTTGGTAAGTTTGCTTATTGCTATCCATGTAAATACGCATAAATTCATGCTTATACAATGGCCGTAATTCCACTGTATGGGAGTAGCCACTACAAAACACACATCCTTTCACCAGAAAGCCAATTCATCCCATCTCACTCATCTTGACTTTTTTTGGATAGAGAGTCACCATGATTTCCCTCACCAAAACCCTGCTAGGTCAACCGCTATTGAAAGAGGGTATAGTTCTTCTGCCGTGGGACCCAACAGCTGGAATCGGTACAACAGATCCTTGGAATATAGGCATTTGGTTTTCAATTCCTTCTTCTCTGCCAGGAAAATGATAAACCAAGGAAAAACGAAAAGAGAAATATGGAAAACTTTACCATTTTCCTCTGCAAGGGGTCAGGAGACCACCCACTTGGTTATCTATATGGCTGCCCTAAAACGTGAGTTGCATACTCTCTCTCTCTCTCTCTCTCTCTCTCTCTCTCTCTCTCTCTCTCTCTCTCTCTCTCTCTCTCTCTCCTCTCTCTCTCTCTCTCTCTCTCATGCAAAACCAAATTAACAATGAACACTTAAAAAAAGAGCTTTTGAATATTTAATAGCCTTGCTGGATCAACCAAGACTGTGCGACAGATACACAATAGGAAGTCTACCAGCACAACAAAGGCATTAATTGACAAATAATGATGAAAATGAGATGGCTGAATCACAAAGGTCGGGGGGGGGAGGTAGAACCCTGTACATACTCGAGGGAAATTCTTTGTTCATTCTATACACTGCCTCAATGCATATTAACACCTTGCCTCTCATAATGGACTTTTTTGATATGGGGAGACTACAGACACAATGTTCTTTGTTGCAAAAACTGGTTTCAGAGTCATGGAACGGGGAACTACGAGTAAAATGTTCTTTGTCATTAAAACAGAGGGTAAATTAGTTAAGTGAGTACACGCCTCTCTTATTCGACTGCAATAGTGTATTCTACATTTTTTCTCTCCCGGGTCAGTTTTTTTTTTTTGGGGGGGTATGATTGCGATACCAGGACGAGCAAAAAAAAATTGCCCTCATTAGGCCTACGCACGAAGAAAACAAAAAGTAAAAAGAAACAAAGATGGCAAGTGTAGTGACTTGTCAGATGTGAAGGGATAGTATGAAATGTGTCACGAATATCCAAAAATATTCGGTGTTGATGTAGGCATAGAAAGAGAATTAAATCGCTCCTCAGACTATCGTTAGGTGCACATTCTCCAGGTTCACGAACCTAACCAAATTAAAGTAACCTATCCTAGAATTAGGAGTCTAAACTCCATTTCCTAACTTGGGGAGCTCCACCCATCAGACAACCACTTAACCAATAATAATGGAAAGCAAAACCATCAATGAAACACTTCATGGGAAATAAATTATTATATCTCCTGTCCAAACTCGATCCCTTATGACGGACCCGAAAAAGCAATATTATTTTTTTCTTATATGTATTTTAACTGATAGGTAGCCCTACCATTTAAGACAATATATTATAGTTTTGTTCTTCATTTTCTAGCTTATGCTACTTTACCAGCTGGTAGCTTTGGGTCATGCTTTCTTCAGTTGACCTGCTCTTATTGTAGTTCTTAGTGGAATAAAGGTATTATTATTATTATTATTATTATTATTATTAATATTATTTATTATTATTATTATTATTATTATTATTATTATTATTATTATTTTTATTATCTTTCTATTCTATTCTTTTAGCAGTTTCTCTCTCCCCCCTACCTTCTCAAATATATATGTAAGTTAAATCCTATCCTCGCGTGTAGGCTGTTTATTACAGATAACGGGAAAATATAGATAGAATACATGATAAGAATATTTTTAGGGTAATTTTTCTTCGATCAGGTACTTTATGTAGGTACGGGTGGATAGAGGCCTTTACTAGCTGAGCAGTAGTAGGTCGGCCCATGGCATTAACCGCCCGTTGCAATACTACAGTTGAAGGGTCTTGTGGACTTGAATAAGACTGCCCAGGACAGGTCGATGTTAAGTCTTTCTTCAGTTACGGTTCTCTTTCTACGTCTACATCAACACCGAATATTCTTGGATATTCGTTACACATGTCTTCTTATTCATTCACATCTGAGAAGTCACAATACTCTCCATCTCTGTTTTTCTCCAAGTTTTCTTTGTGCCCAGGCCCAATGAGGGTAGATTTATATTTTGGCCCGTCCTGGTGTCACAATCATAAAAAAGAATATTTATAAAACAACAAATTAAAAGGCTTGAATTTTGTAAAATCCCATAAGGAGAATGTTACAGTTGATGATTTATGAAGAAGTAGATGAAACAAGTCATCCTTTTTATTTTAGTATTTTTTCTCATATATAAATATCTTTTTCTGAAGTTTAGCATAATACTTTACAAATTAACGAAAATAGAGAATTGTAGACAAAGCCATTACGTAATAGAAAATAACCGTGCCTAATAGCCAAAATCAAAACTACATTAAAAAAAAATAAATTCATTTCATTCTCGACCAGGACAAAGACAAAGAAAGGTACTGTCAAAGTAAAAAAAACTGTAAAACTTATTAGCATTTCACTTATTAATGTCAAACTCTGGAAAGGACAAACATAGTAATAAGTACTCAAGGGTAAAACTTCAAAAAACACAGCCTTTGATTCTGAGAAAATGCTAGGAATAATGCTGAAAACGCACGTCTAGTTCACGGTCAAACTCCGGTAATGACAAACTAGTCATTAATAATGACTTCACTAACACACACAATGTAAAAAAAGACAACAAATAATGATCCTTTGATTCTCAGCAAACAGGGAACGCAATACGAAGAAGTGCAGCAACTATCATTGTCATACTTTAGATATGACAAGTAACATATATACAAACACAGTAATTTACCTTGTAAGCGGTGGCAGAGTCAAAGAACACATAAACACGCCTAACCCTTACTAAATGATGTTTACTACATCCATCAGTATTCTTTTACTCACAAACATGATCCCAAGCTCATCCCTTTTATTGTCTGTTGTGCCACAATCTTGCACATTTAGAAAACCTGTTACTAAGTCTTTTTAGTTGGAATTTTCTAACCACAGTGCCTATGTGTGCCTTGCCTTTTCACATGAATAATCTACAAATTAAGAGACTGGAATGATACAAATAATAAAACAAAAAGTTTCGAGACTACATAAAAGCTAAGTAATTACAAAAAAACTACAAAAATAAACATATGCTATGATTCCCAGATACAGATTAAGGAATACTAACTAGAAATACTTTTAGTATTGTCAAAGTCTGCGAATGAACAAAAACGATTATTAAAAAACTTCTTAATTACTCATAAGGTAAAACCACATAAAAACATAATACTTGACTCTCAGCAAACAAGCAAAGCAATAGTAATTAGCAAGTCTGTTATTATTGTCAAACTCTGAATATGATAACCAGCTTACCCTGTAATTACATTCATTAAGATAGGTCATTAACTTGTTTATTCCAGCAAGATAAACCAACCGAGGAATCTGATAATTGGGAGGCCATGTCTCAAATGATCCAATTAGTTAGAGTTTATATATAGCTTCCATCCAGTCATTGTTGGGTCAAAAAGCTGTTCTGCTGTATCAAATGATCCGAGTTCGAGAACGCCTTCTGCAGTAGTGAAAAAATACAGTTGCCACTCTCTTGATGAGAATGTGGAAGGTACAGTCACGGGGTCCATCATTTCCTAGATCCTGTCGCCTCGCAAGGTATCATGAGTACCCAATGGATATAGAAAGCCATTTGTGGAACCTAGTGAATTATGAGCTAGGGCATGGCTAGGTAATATATCTGTGTATCTGCACCTCTCTCACGCCCGAGGGTCCAGAGCTCGACTTCCTAAACTTATTCATGTATCATATCTTTGTCAAAACCTCTTGAGAGAATGTAGGAAAACCTAATGGCGTCCTTGTGTGGTAGCTCCTGTTAACTCCAGTCAACTCAGCAGGTGAAATGAGTA
>JAXCGZ010019239.1:60000-77114 GCA_037179515.1 Halocaridina rubra
TAACAGCCAAAACAGATTATTTAATTTTTTCTGTCAACGGCATACGATTACAAGCAATAAATCTTTACCAATAAATAGTAATAAGTAAAAATATTAATATACAATAAATAAAGACAAAAATGTTTGGATAATATGGAAGGGAATCACTATCAAAAGTCTCTGTTATATTAGTGGATCAAACTGAGGCTTTTCAGTGGTGATAGTGGATAATATTAGCAATAAATTTAAAAAAAAATGTAACTGAGTACAGTATATTGAAATAAAAACCACCAAACATTACATAGTACACATAAGAAGTTGGGGGCCGTAAAAATAACTTAATATAGATAAAATAGAAATGAAGTACTTTCTATAAGGACACAGACGATCAAATATTATGAAAGAGAAAGAAAGTCTGGGAACGTTACCAAAAATCTCTCTTTCGTTAGCTAAGCAACTTGAGGTTTTCCATTTGTAAAGGGATGACAAATATTAGCAAGACCCAAAAGTTGTTTACAAGGCAAACAGCAAACCCGAACCCATTCTCTTTCAGTCCTTTTCTTATCAGTGACGATGTCATCAGTTATTGGAACAGGTTATCTATAGGAAAACAAGTATATATCTAGGCTCTTTTTCTTACTCTCCTTCTAATATTTTCCCCCAGCAAGGAGTCATGAAATATATGGAGCGTCTGGTGGATAAACCCCTTACGGAATCCCAGTGACTGGGTCTCTAAATGTGAAACATAGTGGAACGAATAAGAATAAAATAGAGAAATTTGCCGAATGCTTGTAAGAAGAAAGCTTAATGTGTTAGTACTGAGTGAAAGAAAGGTGAAGGGCTATGGCTTTGACTAAACCATCTCTTCACAAGGATTGTTACGACTATAGTACAGATTGATATATTCCAACATACATAAGACACAAAAAGGTTATTATTAAGAAAACTACTGTATTTTTCCATTGCCTATCTTTATTACTACACATTAATAACCATTCAACATATACGCAGATATCAAGGTTTCTCATATAATAAATCAAATTAAAATTTTTAATGAGAGCTAAATTAATTCTGATGAAACGAGTTTCAGTGAATTTCTTGGTCCCAATATCAATTAGGAAAAATATAGTCTGAAATGAAAGTTTGATTAATAAACATGTCGGGAGGTTTTAAGATTATTTAGGAATTTAATATTGATTTACATTTCTGTTTGTGTATAACCAGTATATACTCTGCACGTCTCTATTCGGATTCATGAATGTTAGTTATTTAGATAATATGTACTACGTGTTCTTTGAGTCTAAATAAAATTTTAGATGTTTTGACTATACAAGAGGTGACAGTAATACCAATTAATCCAAAATATATGAAACCGAATAGAATTCATAGAGCCATATACCTAGAAATCATGAATAAGAAAAAATATTTGAACACAGGAGACAACGAAAGAAGAATAACGAGACAAGATTTAATGTACATACATATAACTGTACATGGCTTCATTTCCCCTTGGATGGGGGGAGGCCGAGTCAAGAAACACGCATTCCCCACGATATATACATCTATGAACTACTCCGTTTAGCTCCTTAGGGATAAAGGGTGGCCACACTCCCCCATTACATCCTGCTTGGGTCATCCACAAGGTTTTTTGGGCAAGGATATTCTATGATGAGCCCCGACAGCCGCAACTGGTTTACCCCCATTGCTTCATCACATGGCAATTCTCCTCACACCCGTCCTTTACAGTTCACTGAGCTAGCAGGTGTGAGAAATCCACTGGACCCGAGTCACCTATACACAATATTCCTTCACTCATTCCTATCTCTTGCATGCTCTCTTCCCTGATCCAATGACATTAATTGTGCATTCAATGCCCTTTTCACGCCATCCATCCATCTCATTCTAGCTCTCCCTCTTGGCCTAACTCCAATCATAACTGCACTCCACACTCTTCGCTATCCGTTCGTCATTCATCCTTTCTATGTGTCCATACCATCTCAATACTCTCTGATCTAACCTATCCGACAACTCCCTTTCAACAACCCATCTCTGCCTGACATCCTCATTTCTTACTCTATCTATTCTAGATGCACCAATCATACATCTGAAACACCCCATTCCATTACATTCAACTTGTTTCTTTCATCCTCACTTGCATTCCAGTTCTCTGCTCAATACAATACTGTTGGCATAATCACACCTTCATATATCTTTCTCTTTGCATTCATTTTCATATACCTATTTCTCACTACACTTTTCAAACCACCTACTCACTGATTTGCTTCATTCACTCTATGACTTACTTCCACAGCCACTCTTCCACACCTTGACATATGCGACCCCAGATACACAGAACTCCCCATTCACTCCTACATTCAATCTATTTTCAATAACATTCCTCGTGCATCTCATGACTTTACCTTTACAATATTCACCCGCAATTCCCTTCTTTCACACATCCTAATAAAACTGTCACCAACAAATTAAGTTCATTCTCAGTATCAGCCATCAGTGTAGTAACATCCACAAATAACCATTGATTCAACTTCCACAAGCTTCCATACTCACACACTAGTTCAGAGCCTTTGTCTAATATCCTTTCATTTACTTCCCTTACTACTTCACCCATATACACATTAAATAACCAAGGCGACATTACACAACCTTGACGTAATCCCATATTCACCTAAAACCAATCACTCATGCCCTTCCCGATTTTCACGCATGCTCTGCTATTCATGTAAAAACTCTAGACTGCACTCAACGAGCTTCCACTTATTCCATACAGTCGTAGCACACTCCACAACCCAAGACTATCAACCCTGCCATGCACTTTCTCTAAGTCCATAAAAGCCCAAAAAGTGTCCCTACCTTTCTCCAAGAACTTCTCACACACACCCTTCTTACCACAAACACCTTACCCACACATATCCTCTTCTTCTTCCTGAACCCACACTATTCTCCCCCAGTCAGTCTCTCAGTACCTTTCCTAATTCTTTCGGTTAACACTTTTCCATATAACTTACCAATTACACTCAACAAACTAATTCATCTAAAACTATTACACTCACACTTATCTCCTTTTGAATTATAAAGTGGAACTACACATGCGCTCATTCAATCAAGTCGGACCCTCCCTTTCCTGAAATATACATTCAACTACTTAACCATTCATTCAAATAATGCCTCCCCACCTTTTGACTATCATTCAACATGATAACCATCAATCCCTGGTGCTTTACCTGCTGTCATTGCTCTCAATGCCAAATGTACTTCCTTTTTTTTATTTCTCTATCATTCTCATCACCCAACTTTGACACTCTCCATTCATTTCCCACACCCACAATCTCTGCCTCTCTATCATCTTCCTCATATAGCAGTTCCTTGAAATACTCAGCCCATCTCTCTGTCACCTTTGTTTCGTCTACCAGCTATTGCCCATCTGCTTCTTTCACCCTCTCCTCCCTACCAGTCTCACTTTCCCTCACTCTGTTCACTTCTTTCCCAAATATCTCTTTATTCCTTTCAAACTTCTCAGGCAAGCATCTACTCCACCTTACATCTGCCTCTCACTTTGCCTCCCTAACCATGTGCTTTGCTAACCTCCTCTATACCTTCCATATTTCTCTACGTGACCTATCTTCAACCATACCTCAAACGCATGCTTCTTTTCAGCCACCATTGCACTCCCCTGCTCATTCCATCATTCACTACCTTTCCTTTTACTTCCACCTCTTAGTCTACTTCCACACATAACTTCCTTCTTGAAACAGCTCCATTTTTCTTCCACCCCCTCCTCCACTTTTTCCTTCACTACATTCCATACATTCCTCAAATATAAACACTTAAATATAGGATTTATGCATAATTCTAATGATATGCAATAAATTTAAACAAACTTAAGATATAAACTGCAGATTACTGAAGATTTACACAAAAATAAGAGATACAGCAACTGATAGGAGCCAAATTCCATAAGAACGAATTAATAAATATATTTATGAGATCATTAAAGAGCATTAACAAAAATACAGCATTCAAGAGGTAGAGAAGATATAAATATTATACAAAATAATATTTAAGCAATAATAATAAAAATATAAAAAAGAACTATAGTATTATAGTACCTTTAAAATACTGAACATACAATAGCTAAACAAAATTAAGTGCATGTAAATTGAATCATAAACCCCAAAAGGAGAATAAAATTTAACAGCCTCTGCCTCAGGTGTCTGGATATGACAACGAGCAATACAGAAAATAAATTTCATACACCATGCAAGGTAAAGATACCCTTGGGGGTGTAGGGAAGGGCTTCTCCTCAGATGATGAGATCTCGTAGACAAAACAGACTTATAAAGGCCGAACTTGGTGTCGCAATGGATATAGTTCCTGGCACATCTCCTGGAGGTCGGCAAGATCATATCCCTAAAGAGCAACAAGCGCGAGCAATTAAAATATTTAAATCTTCCATGCATGGCAAAAAAAACCCTAGAGCGAGATCTGTCCTTCAGAAGAGAACTCACATGAAAAAATTCAGGAGATGCGTTAGAGTAGATCTGCCTCAGCAGTACCTCTCAATCTTGCCTTGCAAAAAAAAAAACAATATATTTATATCTTATGAAGAGAAAACTAGAAAACGGATGATTATTGTGCTAATGGAGAGTTCTCATCAATACGTGTATTGCTATTTGAATATTTAAGGTCAATTGCCATCACCTTTAGAGTGCCCCATAAAACATGCAATTAAAAAAAAATCACTTTTTAAGGCATGCATAGAACATCTTAGATGAAAAGCTCCTTTTAGAAGAAGCGATCTCGTAAGCATATCAGGTGCGACAGGACAGAGCTTCAGTAGCACATGGCTATAGCGTCTGGTCCCACTAAGGACGTCTCGGGTTCAAGGGTCCTCGTAAAATGTTATTGGAAAAAGCTAATTCATGGGAAGTACTGGCTTGAGAAGTCCATACATATGGTTGTTTCTCTCATCTCAACAAGGTCAAGGAAGTAAACTACTACATGCACGACGTAAAGAGTGAAACAGTATCTTCACTACCTCCGGCCTAGAGGTGATCAGTCTAAAAGCTCTCACGCAGCTCTCTTTAAAAATAAGTTATAATCTATGAAGATGTATTTAATATCATCGTACTGATAACTCACTAGGTAAACAAATGGCTCACTTATGGCTTAAAAGACTTTCCAAACCTTGCTGCTAAATGATCAAAACAATAATAGTAAAAATTGGTACAAAATTATAAAAGTTAAAATGTCCGTGAAAGCTTTACAGCTCACAAAAGTATTGGATATGATGAAAATAATAACTAAAGTTATGGAAAAAATTACTGTGATTGGGTAAACCGAACACTCGTATATACAGATATTTACATACATACCCATGTACAAAAGTACATATACAAACATAAAAACGCACAAACATCCAGGTACACATGCATATATATATATATATATATATATATATATATATATATATATATATATATATATATATATATATATATATATATATATATATATATATATATATATATATATATATATATATAATATATATATATATATATATATATATATATATATATATATATATATATATATATATATATATATATATATATATATATATATATATATATATATATATATATATATATATATATATATATATATATATATATATATATATATATATATATATATATATGCGCACATACATATATATAGCTACAAAACTCCTGTCATTACAAGTTTTCACTAAACAATAACAACACAACAAACTGCTAAAAAACATGAATAAACAGTCTCATTAGGTAATACCAGCCGCAAACCTTTCCCAATTTCATTTTGTTTCCTATTCTATTAGACATCCATTGCTTGAAAAATGAAAGTGTATATCATTAAATATATGAATAAAAACGAGAAAGAAATTATTATATATCTATCTATCTATCTATCTATCTATCTATCTATCTATCTATCTATGTATATATATATATATATATATATATATATATATATATATACATATAATATATATATATATATATATATATATATATATATATATATATATATATATATATATATATATATATATGTCGTAAGTTTGCATAGAAAGAAGATTGTAGCAAATAAAGACCCTCCCTTTGCAGATGCTATTATCCGGTCTTCTTTGTATCTATCATCAAACTGAATAGTCCTTCACTATTTGCCTAATAGTAGTTAAGGATTATAATCTATATATATATATATATATATATATATATATATATATATATATATATATATATATATATATATTCATAAAACGAAAATAATTCTAAGAAAATGTCAAGAAGTACATACCAAGAAAAATTGTGTAGAAGTATAATAAAATACGCAAAAACATGTACACATCAAAACAGAAACAACATATATTGAAATAATATAACCTTACCTTAATCGTGGAGCGAAACCAATCCGGTATTGTTAGGATTCATCATTGTTTCTGTGGACGCCACTTTATTATGGACACGTTTAATACGGACAACAACAATAATAACAGACACCTGCAAATGAGATAAATTGTTCAGTTAGGGTCATTCTCGTTAAAATAGTGCAATTCAGTAATATATCAAGAAAGAAAAAACTACTACTACTACTGCTACTACTACTAATATAACTAATAAAAATAATAATAATAATAATAATAATAATAATAATAATAATAATAATAATAATAATAATAATAATAATAAAATGATTCGGTAACCTGTGGTTACACACAAGTTACTTTCGATGTGATACGCAAACGATAAATTTATCTAATTAATGGTAAATATACTGTTACATTACCCTAAAAATGAGAGTAACTAGGGTAGGAGGTGGTGTTGAGAAAAAAACAAATGTTTTATTTGAAACAGCAAACAACCGGACTCTAAAGCTTATCTACTGCTAATTATTCATTAAACACAAAGCTGCAGTTTGATTGCAAATCTAGGGAGATTAATTATAGCTGCAACACAAGAGTAATTATACTATTAAGTAATGTGTCAAGCTGCAGAGTGTATTCTTATGTTATTTTGCCATAGGCATCATTTCGTACTATACTATAAGATGATTAAAAGTTTTAGGATTTTATTTGCAATTTCATATCAAAAGCTTACAAATATTAATGATGAATTGTAATCATATCAGCGGTATCATTTCACGTTATATAGCAACTTACACAGTGATATCTTTCTATATTAGCAAAGCTCATGTAATCTCAGGTCTAGTACAGTAAGTACTCTCATTTAGTACCGTTCATTTTCATAATAAATTAACCAAATTACAAAAAATTCATATCACTTAACTAGCATTAACTAGGAAAAAGCATCGTTAGAGAAAAGTTGAGTTGGTCATATACCGCCGATGACCCAAGGGGACACACTCCCATACTCCCTTGTACAAGGTTAGAAGTAATGTAGCGCACTCAACTTGATCTAAATTAATCTGTCAAAAACTGGTTGACTTTGGTTAGTTTCTCTATGAGGAAAGGTTAGGCAACATATCTTCAACGACTTAAAAAGTGTTGTGGTATATTTTGCAGAAAAAATACTCTAGTCACATTAAAACTAACCAAAATAAATTTTATTCAAATATTTCTTTCTATCTCTGAAACGTTTTATAGATGTAATGAATGAGAAATAGTTTCAGTATTGTGAATTAACACAGGTGGAGAGTTCCCATTAGATATATCGTAGATTAGGTAGAAGTAATAGCTACAACAGAATAGGCATTCTGTAACTGCCCAACCACTCAAGTTTGGTACCTCAAGCTAGTTGTACAATAATGTCTCATAATTAAAACTTATTAATATAGTGTGTATAGAGCACAGACAAAAATAAAAGTGTTTCTAAGAAATTTTACAACGAACACAATTTTAGTCTCTACTATCTTAGGTTAGTTTAGGCTAGGTTATGTTAACGTTAGGATTAAGTATGGTTAGGATAAGTTAATTGGATTATATTTAAGTGATATTAAGTCCTTCTGCTATCTATTTAATCAATATTTATGTGGCTTCATTCAAGGTAAGGTTAGGATAGATAAATAATTTTCTAAAATGCGATTTCAAGTATTTCATTCTGTTATTTTCAAAACATGTTCGAGGTGACTAGCGACTTAAGGAAGCAGTTACTGGACTGATCAGACATCAATAGTAACTTACAACAGACTTCGAAGTAACCAATGTGAGACTGAAGAATGCAACACGAAGATTTAAATAAATGGATACATACATCGACACACACAATATAAGAAATAAATATACTGCATTTGCAATGTAAATTTATGAGCCGGGAGCGAAAAAGTAAATCAATAACATTGAATATTGAATTTCTAACGTAAGAATATGTTCAGTGTGTGTGTGTGTGTGTTTGCACATATGTATTTAGTGTTCCTTTTATTTGTTTTTTATGTGTATATATATGTTTGTGGTTATTAGTAAAAGTGTAAGAATACTCTTTCATTTCGTTAGGTAGAAATATTTAACAACCTTTGGGGCAGTTTGTAAAATGAATTCAATTTACTTTTATGGTGATCCGAACTTTTTTTTTTTTTTTACCTCGCTTATTTCCGCATGTGTACATTTTATAAGGCTAAGGATATAAAGATAGTTTTAATTATACATTTTTCTTGATTTTGGTCTCGCTTTTCTTATTGCTATCTTTATTTCACTCTTTTTACGTAGGTCATTTCCATATATATTTTTCTCTTTTTTTTTAAAGTAAGTAGTTTAGATTTATTGAATCATCATTATTTTTTTAGTTCTCTCTCTCTCTCTCTCTCTCTCTCTCTCTCTCTCTCTCTCTCTCTCTCTCTCTCTCTCTCTATATATATATATATATATATATATATATATATATATATATATATATATATATATATATAATGATAAACACCTACAATTGCATTTAGAGAGTTAAAAACTTTATTTTTATACATATCAGAACATCTACATTGCTGTTTGATGACAATAAAACTGATATCAATAAAAACAGTTCTCTGAACTTTCTCCCTATGAGTGTTATATAAAGGAACGGTATAAACTTAAGCCTCTTAAATACCCTTTTATCTGTATGCTGCCTGTATAGGAGTACTATGGACATATTTCCATTTTCAAAGGCTTTCCTACTGCCTGTGGGAATGCAGCAAGAATATTTTAATATTTGGTATCGCTTTGAGAGCTTAGATATCGCCCTCTTCCATAATTTCTCTGGGAGATATATATTCCTTTCAGTATATATATATATATATATATATATATATATATATATATATATATATATATATATATATATATATATATATATATATATATATATATATATATATATATATATATATACATATATATATATATATATATATATATATATATATATATATATATATATACATATATATATATACATATATATATATACATATATATATATATACATTTATATACATATATATATATATATATATATATATATATATATATATATATATATATATATATATATATATATATATATATATATATATATATACATACATATATATATATATATATATATATATATATATATATATATATATATATATATATATATATATATATATATATATATACATATATATACATATATATACATATATATACATATATATATATATATATACATATATATATATATATATACATATATATATACATAGATATATATATATATATATATATATATATATATATATATATATATATATATATATATATATATATATATATATATATATATATATACATACATATATACATATATATACATATACATAAACATATATATATATATATATATATATATATATATATATATATATATATATATATATATATATATATACATATATACATATACACACACACACATATATATATATATATATATATATATATATATATATATATATATATATATATATATATATATATATATATATATATATATATATAGTTCTCCATATCTCTGGGTCCTCTGTACTTGGACTTTTTTCTGTCCGTCGGTTTTCTTTGTGTGACGTTACCTCATTTCTGCCTTGTCCTTAATCTTATTTCTTTTCCTTCGTCTTATTATTTTCTCGTGCCCGGGCCTTTATTGATGAGGGCAGTTTCTGCCTGTCCCCGGGTGTCACACTCATAAAAAAAAATTGTTACTCAAAGTAATTAACACTAATCAGATATACTTTCTGAATAACAGTGTGTGTTACACTAACACAATTTTGAGATTAATAAAAAGATCTTAAAATTGTATGAAACGAAAAACTGTAATACTTGTCTTTTATTCACAAAATTTCCCCATTAAACGAACAGTTTCTCTATTATCCGTCATATCTTAGCATACCACTTATTCATTCAAAATATATATTTAAAAGAACGTCTAATACGACATAAGCTGAAGGCAACGCCCTAGGAAAACATCTTTTCTCTCAAATCTCCTGAGCCAAGACACTAGCACGAGATATACGTCCTTCCGCACTGGTCCCTTTTAAAACAATACTAAGCTGTAGAGAGGAGTACCTCCAACTTCTACTTAATGCCTGAAATTATGATGTAGCTGATGACATACGTTACGACGGAGACCGCAAACTACCTAATCATCACATCATCGTTTACTGATTCCATTTCTTTCATTCTATTTGTACTATATACTTTCTCGTTTTTATGTATTTACTTTTATTAGTGCTGATCATCTTTCTTTTATTTTCGCCTTTTAGTGATTACGTATAGTAAGTACAATCTTTTTTGTACTTTTTATTTTTCCCTCCACAAATATATTTTCTATTTTAACACTTTTTACTTCATTTTCTACTTATTAAGTATTGATTTTCTCGAATATTTAAGTTTATCTTATGCTCAAAACCACTTTAATATCGATTCTCTTTTTTTCAGAATCCCTGCAACGAATTCATTTTCAGCTTATGCAATATTGTTTCCAATTTTCTTTGAATATTTTCCTTACCTCTTCCTTGACAGTGTCTTTATATAAATCTCAGCAACAGTTCTCTTGACTTAGCAATTGCCGAACTTTCCATATAACTGGTAATTATTCATATAAAAAAAAATATTCAGAAAGTTGATAGTTTCATTGCCTCTGGAGAAAAATATCTCAACCATTATTTCCCCCCATGCCCCCCCCCACTACCATAATAACAACAATTGACGTCAGAAGCTCCTCTTAGGAAGGAGAGAGAGGCAGGGGATATGAGGCTAAGTGAGCTAAAAGAACTAAGCCCCCCCCCCCCCTCTCTCTCTCTCTCTCTCTCTCTCTCTCTCTCTCTCTCTCTCTCTCTCTCTCTTCTTAGGCGTTGTATATCAAATAATGGACGCTCGTTAGGATGGAAATTATTACAACTTTATTATTATTATTATTATTATTATTATTATTATTATTATTATTATTATTATCATTATTACATAGGAGATATGAGATTAACGACAGCAGAGAGAGAGAGAGAGAGAGAGAGAGAGAGAGAGAGAGAGAGAGAGAGAGAGAGAGAGAGAGAGAGAGAGAGAGAGAGAGAGAGCATAAACTATTGTTGTCGGTAAGAAGTGGATTTTCTTTGATACATCAATAACATAGGTGGTAAGAGGATACAGGGCACATGAAGAATAAGATTTTGGAGAACATCTCACATCTCTCATATAAATAATAATAATAATAATAATAATAATACATACATACATACATATACCTTGGCTGTTTCCCCCTTAAATTGGGGGTAGCCGACATCAAAAAAGGAAAACAGTTTGGGGAGAAGTTATTCTCCCCTCTACTCCCCCTCTTCTTTGACGTCTCACAGGAGGTTGGTACAAGGGGGGGGATTCCTAGTCCCCCCGCCCCGTCCACTTTTAGTCGCCTTTTACGACACGCAGGGAATACGGTGAGGCTATTCTTTGATATTGTGCCAGCCCCACAGGGCACAGGATATATATATATATATATATATATATATATATATATATATATATATATATATATATATATATATATATATATATATATATATATATATATATATACATATATATATACATATATATATATATATATATATATATATATATATATATATATATATATATATATATATATATATATATATATATATATACATTATATAATAATAATAATAATAATAATAATAATAATAATAATAATAATAATATAATAATGATAATAATAATAATGTGCTGTCATTTCTGGCGATGAAAGTACTTAGTTTTTTTTAACCACAATTGATAATAAAACATATTTATTATGCTGACCAAGACTGCTAAGAAATTACTTCGCCAAAAACATTAATTTTCGACAAACAAATAATAATAAGTACAATAATAAAGTAAATGTACTTCTTTAATTCTTATTTCGGATATAAATTCTCATACTGTCTTGGAATGATAAAAACAATGATAAGTACTTATCATATTATCTGAAACCTTATCGTTACTGCCAGATGAGCATATCACCTTTTATCCCCTCTTGAATTAGTTGCTCTCATACCGAGATAAGGACCTACTACAGTAATTGATGTCACATGCAACAATGTGTTCCTATTTATGGAGCTCTCCTGAATACAAATATTCTCCTCTCGAAATGTGACATCTCTCCCGAAGCTGATGTCATTTAATCAGAAAGAGACCCATTTCATTACTATCCGCAAAACAATTCAAAATATATCATTCTCTTGACGAAATGAGCTCCCGCTGGAGCTGACATCGCTCAGTCAGCATGAAACCCATTTCCCCACAGCTCTGGTATTCATTCTATACATCTCTTTTCTAAATGAAATTCTCAGGTCGAAATGAGACACCTCTCCCAGAGATAATGTCATTCAGTTAGCAAGAGTTCCACTACATCATTATCTACAAAGTATTTCTAAACATGTCTCTCATATTTGATGCTGGTCTTGGAGAGGCGAGTCTTTGATGTGCATGATACTGAAGGCGGGCAATCAGTGGGTTCCCGCTGGAAATGCTTTCATATATTGTTGAAGGTATGTCTTAGATCTAGGGCCTGGACTAATTTGATACGTATAAAGCACAGTTGATTAGCACATAAAATATTACGATAGTCTTCTCTTTAATTGTTATTGCTTTAATTAATTTTACGGAATGAATATTCACATTTAAAGAGCAAGTAATCACACGCAATTAATTTTCAGGAATTTATTTTATGTTACCTATATGACAATGTTCTACAACCTTGAAAATTAAGGTAATATACCGAAATGGTTTTATTAACGAAATGAATAGTCACATTCAAATAGCAAGCAATCTCATGGAATTCATTTTCAGGAATTTATTTTATCTTAGTTATATAACATCGCTCAACAACTTTGAAAATTCATCTACTACACCGAAATGCTTATCACAAAAAGCGTATGAACTCGGGTGCATTTATAAGTCTCTGGGACAGCTAGAGCCCATCTGTTTGCTGATTCAACCAAAACAAAGTTTTTCAATTCCACCTCCCACCTAGTAAATCATATCTGGGTTAATTAAAGCTATGTAATGTTGCTTATCGATGAATATTATATACTGGCGGATAGAAATCATATCTTAAAGAAAATTTTGGGTTACTCAGTGGCCAGCTGCAGAAGCTGCAGTAAAGAATTTAAAATTCTTTCCACATGTTACCAACGTTCTCTGTCTATGAACAATAGGCACCCAAAGTATTTCAAATATTACTCCTACAAGCTTTCCTGGAACTAAACTAAAGCAGGGAAGTTTTACAAATGTGGTCATTTCCGGTAGTGAGAGTTTTAACCACCCTTTGGGACAGTTTGCTAAATGAATTCCATTTACTTAAATGGTGACCCAAAAGAGAATGGGGTCCGCATGGGTATGCGTATTTTAAGGCCATTTAGATCTTGTTTGTAATTTTTTCACGCAATGAGATTTTGCCATGAGTGGTGAAGTACTGACACCCAATGCTGCAATTATTTTTCTTTATTTTTTCTCTCTCAGATGACTTAGTAGGTTGGTAGAATACCACTCAGAAGGACCTCTCTACCAACAATAAAAAAGAACCTGCTTGGCTTTAGTATATACATGTGTTTCTTCCATGTAAAAAAACTTTCTCGTTCTACTCACAAGATTATTTCACGTAAGATAACATAACTTCATACTTTGATGTGCTTGAACAGATATTTATATATAAATATTTTTAAATATAATATTATTTATCCTCCAGGTATATCGCAAGCATACATATCCACTTCACAGCTGTTTTAATAGGCAGTACAAAAAGTGGTATTTTGTATAATTTTCATTTAAACATCCATGAATAACATACTTAGATCTTGAATAATACGAATATAGCAACGCCTGCAATGCCATATTCTCTGCAATAAAAGAAAGTAGAAAGAAACGAGAAAAAGCGTATTTTAAGCAGTAAAAGATCTCGCTGAAAAACTACGGTCTTTGAGCAATAAATT
Organism: Halocaridina rubra; assembly: GCA_037179515.1. Taxonomy (NCBI): domain Eukaryota; kingdom Metazoa; phylum Arthropoda; class Malacostraca; order Decapoda; family Atyidae; genus Halocaridina; species Halocaridina rubra. The sequence continues at coordinate 74,503 of JAXCGZ010019239.1, forward strand.
TGCTACAAAGAAGTAATATCACTCCTAATTCGATTGCCAATTTCTCATGTTCATCTTTCGGCATCATAGAGTAATAAACCTAGGCACAACAACCACTCCTGCGACACATTATAAAATTCAACATCAATTCGTATTAATAAACTTATCGATATAAAGCGCTCTAAATTTGACAGAATTACAATTTCTCCTTTTCAAACCACATAACTGGAATATCATTCGCACTGACAGACAGGTTCGTTGATAATGCTGTCTTTCCATACTCTACAAATGCCAATAACGATCCATTTATTGTTAATGAACGATATAAAATTATCTTTCCACACTTTTGAGAGAGCCATCAACAAATTGTGTTAATAATGTATTTCATAGGAGTTTAACAATATCATACTACACAGGATCAATTTTATAGTATGATGGCCATGTTTTACATCCAAAACTTGGAAGGAATTCAACGATGCTTCATTAGCTGAAAGTGACTTCGTTACAGGGAATTTGAAAAAAAGGGTAGCAACATTTAAGAGGTTCTCAGCATAAGATAAACTTAAGTATTAGAGAAAATTAATATATTATAAGAAAATTAAGTAAAATGTGATAAAATAGGAAATTTATTTATGGAGGGAAAATAAAACGTTCATAAAGATTATGCAATACTATACGTAATCACTAACAGATGAAATAAAAGAAAGATGATCAACACCAATGGAAGTAAATGCATAAAAACGAGGAAAGTATATGATAAAAATAAAATGAAATAAAAGGAAGCATTAAACGTTGATGTGATGATTAGGTAATTTGCAGGCGCCGTCGTAACGTATGTCATCAGCTACATCATAATTTTAGGCATTAAGTAGCAGTTGGAGGTATTCCTCTCGACAACTCAGTATTATTTTAGAAGGTATAAGTGCGGAAGGACGTATATCTCGTTCAAGTGTCTTTGCTCAGGAGATTTGAGTTACAAGATGTTTTCCTAGGGCGTTGCCTTTAGCTTATGCCGTATTAGACGTACTTTATATCTTTTTTTTTCAAGTTGATTAGTGATATTCTAAGATCTGACGGGTCATACAGAATATGTTCGCTAAATTAGGAAATTTTGTGAGTAAAAGACATCCATTACAGTGTTTCGTTTCATACAATTTTAAGATCAAATTAATCTCAGAATTGTGTTAGACGTCACTGTTATTCAGTTGGCACGTCTGATCAGTATTAATAACTTCATTTGAGTAGTGAATGTTAAACAAATTCTTACTTTGGGAGTTTAGTATTCGTGGTTGTTGAAATACTGTTTCATTCTGGGCTCAAAAGAATTAAAGAAGTTTCGCTGCCAAATTATCTAATAAAAAAATTGGATAAAATAGGTCATTAAAAATAGGCAACAAAAATTCCTCACATATTAGTATGCCCTCATCAAACTCCCCAAATCCAACCTCTTCTAATCATCATTCAAATTGTCTCGTAACGAAATTCGAAGAAGAATGATCAAAGGATCGACCTAAAGGTGACTTCTGGAAGTAAACTTAGTATAACAAATACGCTCAGATATTATTAAAGAGAAACTTTGGGAGTTCTTCGTGAAAACTCTGCCTCCAGTCTGTGGAAGTTGGGGAAAAACTTTAGTTTTTAAAGATTCTCTGGAAAGTGTATAATTGGGATTTGTCTCTGCATATTTTGACAGTGTATTACGAGCTGAAAATTAGTGCAAATCTAATTTCATTATTTCTGGTAACTGGAATTATTATTTATTATTATTATTATTATTATTATTATTATTATTATTATTATTATTATAATATTATTATTATTATTATTATTATTATTATTATTATTATTATTATCGTTACTATTATTATTATAATTATTATTATCATTATTATTATTATTATTATTATTATTATTATTATTATTATTATTACTATTATCATTATTATTACTGTACATTCACCTAAAATGTCATTGTATATTATTCAACTATAAGTTTGCATTTTTCTTTTTTATAACTAGGACGCTGGAAACGAGGGAAATTATTTATCATTTCTCACATTTAAATCGTCTTCAGTTTTCTATTTCACAGTAAAGTCACAAACAAAAAATTCTTTAATTATAGATTATAACTGTAAACTCACAAGTAGCAGTTGATTATAAATGGATTTTGATATTCAACCATTCTGGAGACTTCCACGAATAATGCTTCACTCTAAACGTCTTTCCATTATTTCACTGAAAAGAGAGAGAAAATACTCATCTCAATCCAGATAAGTTTGTTCCACAGACGTAGATATAATTAAGGAGTATTCATTGAGCCTGCTGAGTTGACAGTGATTCGCATAAAAGGGAACTTCTATCTCAAATCAACTGCGTGAAAATTAAATTAAAAAAAGGGCAAAGTGATAGATCATTTATTGCTTATTCTATTATAGTTTGGGATGGCTTTTTAAAATGGAACTGCTTTACAAGTTTTAGGATGTTTATAATGGGAGCTCTCTCTCTCTCTCTCTCTCTCTCTCTCTCTCTCTCTCTCTCTCTCTCTCTCTCTCTCTCTCTCTCTCTCTCTCTCTCTCTCTCTCTCTCTCTCTCGCTTTCACACATACACGCAAATAGAGAAAAACACACACACC
>JAXCGZ010019240.1:0-30000 GCA_037179515.1 Halocaridina rubra
GTTCATTCCTTAACTCTTAGAATTTAGTGGAGGGTTTTTCAATTTCCTTATACCTAAGGCAGTACGTTTGGTAGCGCCTTAATATGATTATGATGTGTAGTAGGTTTGAATCCAGGCAAGGAAAATAATTATAAACACACACACACACACACACATATATATATATATATATATATATATATATATATATATATATATATATATATATATATATATATATATATATATATATATATATATATACATATATATATATATATATATATATATACACTAGGCCAAGATGCAAGCCACAACACTTGACAATTCATCGTGTGCATAAGATGGCTACCAACTGTAGCACCGATGGTGTAGAAGACAAAAAAATCTAATTGACTACTAAAGGTAGGACATAAACACTCTACGGAATGTTCCTGTTCATATGACTCGTTCTTCTCAACCTCACATCCACAAAAGGTTACCTTTAGGACTCATATTCCCACAGGGTCAAAAACACTATATTCGTAGTATAAAAAGAAAAAAGGAAAATTCTTAACTAAGTGCTGGAGAGGCTTGAGCATAAACACACTCTACAGAATGTTTCTGTTCATTTTACTCATTCTTCCCAACCTCACACACACACAGTGGGTATCACTCGTTGGCGTTATATTTCCAGAGTGTCATAAAGGCTATATTCGTAGTAAAGAACAAAATTAAATAGATAAATTTGGGCACGTATGTATGTATGTATGTATGGACGTATGTATGTATCAGGTTAGGGTTAAAATATTACAGGTAGTAGCCAAGTTCGATTTTTCCCTCACACAGAAAATGGGCCTAAAGGATAATCGAATTAATGTCTGGTCGCATTTTTCTCAAGATACGAATTTGGAGGGAGAATGGAATAGAATTTAAGAAATGTATTCAATTTCATATGATGTCATTTTGCAGGTAATATTTCTACACAGACTGGAAGCCCCACTGAGCAGTTGTGTGTGTGTGTGTGTGTGTGTGTGTGTGTGTGTGTGTGTGTGTGTGTGTGTGTGTGTGTGTGTGTGAGAGAGAGAGAGAGAGAGAGAGAGAGAGAGAGAGAGAGAGAGAGAGAGAGAGAGAGAGAGAGAGAGAGAGAGAGAGAGAGAGAGAGAGAGAGAGAGAGAGAGAGAGAGCGAGCTAGTGGCTTCTCTTTATCGTATTCATCGACTCCCGAGTTCTTCAAGATACTGCTGCATTAATGGTCCAACATATCAAATATATCCTGATGGCTGTCAAATGAATAGGATCTATGATTTTTAAAAACCTTTAAATCCCTCTGAAACGTTAAAGATTTTAAAAGGTAAGAGCGCAAAATTATTAGCAGCAAACTCAGTCATAAATAAATCAATAAATAAGCACATATATAATTATAAAACCACGAACCCCTTAAGTATGAATCCTATAAAAAAAAAAAAAAAAAAAAAAAAAAATATCCAAGACCTCCAGGAATAAGTTTGTTGTGTCTAGAGAGTTTGAAGCTTAAATCAAGCTTTGTGTATAAGACCCGTACAGTAGTACCATAATGATGTTCGCCCATCCTTTTTTTAATGAGCGTGACACCGGAACTGGGAAAGAAAATTGCCTTCGTCAAACCCGAGCACCAAGAAATCGAGAGGTAAAAGTAGTAGCTCAAGGACAAGGCAGAAATAAGAGAATGATAGACATTTACTACTTGCATCAGTAGGTTTGTAGAACCTTACTAGAACTGGAGGGAAAGGAAAGTTTTAGGTAGCAGCTCAAGGACAAGGCAGAAATAATAGAATGATAGACTTTCCTACTTGCAGCAGTTGCTTTGAAGCTTTGTTTCTTTCTTTTATATGAATGTGATACCTGGACAGGCAAAAACTGCCCTAATCAATAAAGGCCCGGGCACGAGAAAACACCAAAACAAAGGAAAAGAAAAAGGTTAAGGACAAGGCAGAGATGAGGTAATATCACACAAAGGAAAACGACAAACAGAAAAAACAGTCAAAGTACAGAGGACCCAGAGATATGGAGGAGTAGACCCTGAGATGATGATAGATCCGCTTTTTTGAAGGATGATAAGTCATAAGAATTAGGAAAGACAGAAGGAAAGAAAGGAGAGCTTTAGGTAGCAGCTCAAGAACAAGGCAGAAAAAGGAGAATGATAGACATTTCCTACTTGCATTAGTTGCTTTGAAAAAGCTTACAGGATTGGCTGGAAAGGGAACTTTTTCACCACTTCCTACGACACACAGATAATACAAGAATAATGATCTTCCATCCTAACCTTAATGGTTAACAAATAAATAATATTCAATACAGATTTAATAACCATAGGTTCCCTCCCTCAACACCAATATCGGTTCAGTTGCTAAATGTTATCCTCAATAATTCCATTCTGCCAATCCACATCACGTTCGGCAAACATTCTCTCTCTCTCTCTCTCTCTCTCTCTCTCTAGTTTCATTGGGAATATTAGTCTCACCAAAAGTGAAATGGACACCAGGAGAGAGAGAGAGAGAGAGAGAGAGAGAGAGAGAGAGAGAGAGAGAGAGAGAGAGAGAGAGAGAGAGAGAGAGAGAGAATATTTTTCTAAGTATAAAACCAAGTTCATGAAGATACTGTTCCAACATATACCCCACATATCTAGAGAACTCACTTTGCACACTTAGTTGGTAGGTACTCTCATAAGAGGGAAGCTACTACCCTTTCCTTCTTATTGCCGGACACCATAACACTTGAGCTTCTCAGATGAGATGATAATAATAATAATAATAATAATAATAATAATAATAATAATGATAATAATAATAATGATAATGATAATAATAATAATAATCATCATCATCAACATGATTATTCCCGCTTTAATAATAAGTAAAAGTAATAATTTCATCTACGTCTCGTTGAACGCAACAGTTACCAGTGGTGCAAAAATACGACTGGAGTTGGAAAGGCATTAAAAGTCTTAGGAAGCGATCTGTAGTGAATGTTCTCACATGAGCCAAAGGGACTAAGTATAACACAAACACACACATACATACATATACACACAAACATACATACACATATCACCTAATCCTAAAATGGTTCCGGGAAAAGGAGTTATTTAATGTCATGCTGAAGAGACGAATTTACTCAAGGTAACCTATATCTTTTCATCCTACAATAGAGTACTATTGTCTAAATCATCTTGAGGAGTCAAACCGAGGTCCTCTCTGCTGAGATCTAGATGCTGTATTAATTGAGTTAATCCCATACATATGTCAAAGGACTCACTCAGCCAGCCAAGGTGACAGGACCTAGATTAGAAACATAAAGGACACTACTATCATTTGCTTCTTATCCCCAAAATGGGTTAGGGACAATCAGCGTGGCTATTTAAGCGCAGACCACTTTTGGGGCAAACCCTACGAAGGGCAGAATCTATGTGGGGCAGCTTTGGTACAAACCCTAATTGGCACGGCAGCTTTGGCACAAACCTTATTCGGAGTGGCAGTTTTGGCGCAGTCCTACAACTTGTCAAAAAAGCTGACATGTAGAATAGCCATATATTTATGAATGCTTTAAAAATGTTTCCATAAATAAAGTTGTAATATGTTTGTTGGAAAAATCCACATCTTGATAATTTAATTTCAAAAAATTATGACACTATATGTGACAGAAATAGCTTTTCAACCATAACCTAACCTAAAATAAGCTCAGCACTTAAAACATTCCGCGCCAAAAATGAGCTGTGTGGATAAGGTTCCACGCTGAAAAGGACCCATGTCGAAAAGGTCCTGCAATGTAAAGGACTTGTGTTGAAAAGGTCCTGCACCGAAAAGGACTTGTGTTGCAAAGGTCCTGCACCGAAAAGGACTTGTGTCGAAAATGTCCCATGCTGAAAAGATCCCACACCAAAAAGGACCGGTTTCAAAAAGGTTCCACACCAAAAAGGATCCAGCATCAAAAAGGACCCATGTTGTAAAGCTACTGTGCCAAAAAGGTCCAGCAGCAAAAGAGGTCTTCGCCAAAATGGGCCATATCACACCACAATATTTTCTAACAAAGTGATTCTTCACAAGGTGTAAAAATGTACTGCAGGAACCACTTTGAGGATCGACCCATGGAAGCAAGGATGAAAACTGGCTAATCAAACCTGAGCTTTACAATCAGAGAGTCGTCAAACATTAGCTGATTGAATATCTGTAAATGAAAAATGTTATCCAACATTTTAACCCACAAAAATGCTGTAATATCAAAAATAACATTTTCTACCTCCAGTCTTGCTGGAATTGCTACATGTGCTCCCATCACTGTGAATACTGTATAGGCTTTATTGCAAGATTCAAATCTATTCAAATAACAGAAATAATGAAAAAAGTACTTTTTTGGTTAATATTGTTCATTAGAAAATTATTTCTGATTCTACAAAAGACATGTTTTTTCACTGGTACTGAAGAATTCATAGAGGGGAAAACCATAGCTGAGTGGTCAACGTGTTCGACTCCAGAGCTGACAGACTTGCCACTGAGACCACAATGGGGTGCTAGGAAGGGCATTCAGCCATACTGTGTCCACTCCCATATTGGGAACTATCGACACATGAAACAAGGATTATTATTATTATAAAGTGAAGAGCCTCACCCTTCTAATACCCATTTTGAGACAGAAAAAAGAACAATATACTAATATATTAAAATTAAAAAAGAGTAAGTCCTCCATGTTCCCTTGCACGTCGTAAGTCAACTAAATGGGGCAGAGCGGGAAGACTGGGAATCCCCTCTTCTGCATTTTCTTCAAGCAATGAGTCAAGGTATTTTGCTTTTACTCAGCTATCCTCCTTTTAAGAGGGAATGTAACTATTGTATATAGATAGATAGATTCACAACAATAAGTAAAAGATCATACATTTATCACCAGTCCTTTTCCAGTAAAAAAAGAAGGTAAAACAGTACGCAACACCATTCTTTACTCACATGTTGTCCACAAATAAGATATAATTTGTGTTATTGTTTGCATAACAAAAGGCAGCCAATGAGAGGGCATGCTTGCCTAACAAAATGCAAATCCCAAGGATGATTCTTATGACCCTATCTTTATAAATATTACACAATCAGAGTACTGTACCAGCATAAAAGTGATCTAAGAATTAATTTTCTTTTCCATATATTATACGTTTCAGTACCTTCATTTTTAGCTGACACCGTCAGAAATTCAAATACAATGATGAAGTTAATATCAAAACAGCCTCCAAACTTGATTCTGTTCCGCTTTATTTTATTCCTTAAGAGAGGACCCTGGTGGCCGAGCGGTCTCAGCGCTCGACTGGGGAGTTGACAGAGCTGCGATCGTGTCCTCCATGGTGCGTTAAGCAGGTCATCCCGTCTTAATTCTCCAGCCACATTGTGTCCACTCCCATACTGAAGACTGATAGTAACACATAAAATTAAGATTACTTATTTATTTATTCAATACAACGACCCTTCTCTAGTCTTCTGGAACATTACCTTATGCCATGTCAATTTAAAAATCTCATAGGCCTATATTCAAACTACAACAGTCCCGTACCAATAAACTCTCATAAAAACTAAATGTTTGGACCTTTATAGACTAGTAAGGTAACTGCACTGAGAGGTGTGTCGTCCAAAAAATGGATGATGTAGAAGTTATAAAACTCCGCAGGCATAACTCTAAACTTTCCTAACATAAAATGCAATATAAACAATCTGAAGTTCCAGAGTCCACAGTTTGACAGCAATATCATCACATTAAATCGTATAAAAGAGCCTTAAATAGTTTTCAGTGAGAGAGAGAGAGAGAGAGAGAGAGAGAGAGAGAGAGAGAGAGAGAGAGAGAGAGAGAGAGAGAGAGAGAGAGAGAGAGAGAGAGGAGAGAGAGAGAGAGAGAGAGAGAGAGAGAGAGAGAGGAGAGAGAGAGAGAGAGAGAGAGAGAGAGAGAGAGAGAGAGAGAGAGAGAGAGAGAGAGAGAGAGAGAAAACATAGGAAAAAGACTAATGAAAGTATGTAGTCTTCCTGAAGCAGGTAATGCATAACAAAATGCAATATAAAATATTCTTAGCTTCAACTCATAAATGTCCACCTCTCAATTCCAGGAACTTTATCCTGCAGTCTATTCTGCTAATATATCAGTTTTAATCACGATAAATATGACTTCAAGTGAAAAATTTACACCCCTTCCCAAAATAAATATATAATAATAATTATAATAATAATAATAATAATAATAATAATAATAATAATAATAATAATAATAATAATAATAATAATAATAGTAGTAATAATATAACAGAGGTGAGTTATGATATGCAGATATTTATCTGCTGTCGTAACTCAGTCAACATGGTGACATGATTCTGTACTTGCAACGCATGTTCAAGTCCCTTGAGGTTCAAAAATGTTTGAGGATAAAAGTATTGTTAACACCACGGTCTCATTGCGAATTTAAGTACCGTCAACCAGTATCTATCCTTCATCTTGGAAGCATGCTCTAGTTCAACCTGTTCTTAAGAAGGGTGACCGCTCTATTCCTTCTAACTACCGACCTATTGCTCTAACCTCCTCTATTGCTAAAGTTTTCGAAACTTTGCTCAATGCTCACTTCTTGAAACGCCTTGAATCTAACTCACTTATCTCCGATCACCAGTACGGCTTCCGCAAGGCAAGATCCACTGGTGATCCCCTGTCCTATCTTACTCATGTATGGTCATCTTCTCTGAGGAACTATGGGGAATCTTTTGTCGTCGCCCTTGATATCTCTAAGGCTTTTGACAGAGTCTGGCACAAGGCTCTGTTGGCCAAACTCCCTGCCTATGGCGTTACCCCTTCTTTCTGTTCTCTGATTTCCAGTTTTCTTACTGACCGTTCTATATCTGTAGTTGTTGATGGCGTGACATCTAGCCCTTTCTCTGTTTCCAGTGGTGTTCCACAGGGCTCTGTTCTTTCACCTACTCTCTTCCTTCTCTTCATCAATGATCTTCTACAATCCCCATCTTCCTCTCTTCTTCATGCCTTTGCCGATGATCTACCCTTCACCTTTCCTCTGCCTATTCTTCACAACCTTCATCTGTTACTTGTAATCAATCTCGTATCACTCTTTCTTCTACTCTTAACTCCGATTTGCAGAGAGTATCTGAATGGGGCACTCAAAATTTAGTTAAATTCAATGCCTCCAAGACACAGTTTCTGGCTATCTCTTTATCTTCTTCTCTCCTGATAACCCTATTGTCTTCCAAACTAATGAAATTTACACTCTTAACTCTATCAATATATTAGGAATCCATATAGCCTCTAACTTGTCTTGGAGGAATCACATAATCCAAATTTCTAAATCTTCATCCAAAAAATTGGGAGTTTTGTTTCGTTTTCGTTATTACTTTTCCTCATTGCAGTTACTTAAAATTTACAAAGGTCTTATCCGCCCCTGCTTAGAATACTGCTCACACATCTGGGGTGCTTCTTCCTTTACTTATCTTCTTGATAGGGTTGAATCTAAGGCAGTCAGACTCTTTAATGATCCTTCTCTTACTTCTAACCTGGAATCTCTCTCTCTTCGCCGTAATGTATCTTCCCTTTCGCTTTTCTATCGCTACTACTTCCATCGCTGCTCTGATGAGTTGGCGAGATGCATCCCTCCTCCACTGCCGAGGCCGCGTAACACTCGCCAAGCGGCCTCATCTCACAGTTACTGTGTGGAGATTTGTAGCTCGCGGATTGGTCGGTGCAGCGACTGCTTCTTCCCATCTACCTCCAGACTCTGGAACTCTCTTCCTCCTTCTGTCTTTTCTAATTCTTATGGCCTTTTATCCTTCAAAAAGCAGATCTATCGTCATCTCAGAGCCTAGTCCTCCATATCTCTGGGTCCTCTTTACTTTGACTGTTTTTTTCTGTCTGTCGTTTTCCTTTGTGAGACATTACCCCATCTCTGCCTTGCCCTTAACCTTTTTCTTTTCCTTCGTCTTGGTATTTTCTCGTACCCGGGCCTTTGTTGATGAGGGCAGTTTCTGCCTGTCCCGGTGTCACACAAAAAAAAAAAATAATAAAATAAAAATAAAATATATATATATATATATATATATATATATATATATATATATATATATATATATATATATATACTGTATATAAATTTACACCTAACCCAACCATTGTAATAGCAAAAGATAACTTCTCAGTTAATAAAATACTGTCTGCATTAAGAAGTCACTTTGTATGTGATCATCATGGGGCTGTGATTTTATGGTGAATATGTGTCACCATATATATATATATATATATATATATATAATATATATATATATATATATATATATATATATATATATATATATATATATATATATATATATATATATATATATATAAGAAAAAATTATCTTAAAAAAAGAAGCATACATTTCAGATAGCAGTCTACATCTTTTATAAGATACAGGGCAAAACATTGGTCAAAATACTTTTTCTGTAATATCAATGTCAAAGTGTTTCTAGATTTGTGTAAGGCCATTATGGAGTTTAGAATTTATTAGTGTGTGCACCGTTTTATCCGTAACAATCAGTCCCGATGAATGGGGGTGGACACAGGCATCGATGATATAGGGATTAAGACTAGATGCCCTTCTTTACATCCCACAGTGGGCTAAAACCTGCATCAATTACCTCCAACTCGTGTGCGCTACCACTGAGCTACGAGGTAATGGTGCTTATCCACTTCCCCATAAACATGACAAAATAGTCATGCAAAACAACTAAGAATGACATTACAGAGTAATTAAAATTTCCTTAAAAGGAGCTATATACAGGGCGAGATATCAACGAGAAGCATTCCCTGAGTTTCAGTAAAAAGTCAGAGTGTATTCATATTGGATATGTCCTAGGATTTGATCTAATGGTAGATATTTGTTTCCACATCAATATGGGAAAAAGATCGTCTTGCATATTTGTTTCCACACCAATATGTGAAAAAGATTGTCTTCATATTTGTTTCCACACCAATATGAGAAAAAGACCGTCTTGCATATTTGTTTCCCTACCAATATGAGAAAAAGATCGTCTTGCATATTTGTTTCCACACCAATATCATTCCCAACTATTTTATGCTGCTAACGCAGGTCTCGGTATTTCATGATTTTATTAAGTTTTTTAACTAATTAGAGCCTAAAATAATCGTAAATTACTCGTCATTGTTAGGTTTGGATAGGTTAAATTAGGTACAGTTTGGTTAGGAATAATTTCCGAAGGTTCTGATGGTCTGGTTTATTCAAAACGCACCAAAAGCCAAAGGAAAAACCTAAATGTAACTTCCAAAGAGATACACGGCAAATGGTAAAAATTTACCAAGAGGTTGTGAAACTGGGCTGTCATTTGAATATGACCATTATGGTGAATATTTCTGTCAGTATAAATACAATCATCTCATACATTGCAATAGTAATTATTAAAATCTGAGTAAATATTTTATTTATAGTGAAAATAAGAGCTATAAACAATAAAAATAAATTGTCCGTATGAAGCAAGCCAAACAGTCGACATATTATTTAAGAGTTGAATAGTTTAAACATTAATTTACGACAGAATCATCTTACATATATAATTGATCATTAAAAATCTCTAAAATAATCATTTAATAATAAGACCAGCTATAAAATAGCGGCGAGAAATCTATGGCTCTTTTATTTCTGCCTTGTCCTTAAACTACTGCTTTTTTCTCATTTCTATGTATTATTTGGTTCCCGGGCCCGATGAGGGCAACCAGTTTAGTCCGTCCCGGCCTCACCCTCATGAAAAAAAAACCTATTCATCGAGCAATGAATAACAAAATGAAGCGAAACAGGTAGTGGGCGGTTGAGCAATGCCACAAAACTCACCCTGAAAGTGTCGTATTCGTGAATATCCACGACCTCTCTCTCGGTGTGGCACCACTGGTCGTAACTCCCACGACGCGAGCTCTGCATGATGAACTATTCAAAAGACCTCAGTCCAAAAACACGGACGAAAACATAAAAACCCGAAATCTGGAGGAAAAGGGTTGGGAATTGGCACCTCTATCAGCCACGGTTTAGTCTTCCGCCAGTGCCACCCGATTTACGGTACTAAACAAGATCATTTTGGCCAAATGGCATCAACCTCCACTTCTCAGAGATGGCACGTCTTTTCCTGCGTACATAACACCACTGCGAGAGGATAAAAATCCTTCAAAATTGGATAATTTTCCCCCGAGACACCTGCTGTTACCACCGTTACTCTCTTAATCCTCGTGAAAAACCATAACAGAAAATGGAGTTTGTTGCTGTATGAAAGATATTAGGCAAAGTTTTTGAGGGATTAGAGTACTAATTTAATTGTAATTTCTTGCATTTTTCTTTGTTCTAATTAAAAAAAAAAATATTCATTTGGGCTAATATTCACACGTTAATGTGCATATCATGCATATGAATTATAAATTAATATAGTGTGATATTGAGTTCACATCTTTCTAATATACATATGAAAACCATCATATGTTTCCTATGTAAACAGATTATATTAGATATTTTAAGCAAAAAAATAAATATAAATTATCACACAAGCTCATGAATTTATAGAAAAAAATAGTGATAAAATTAGGCTAATAAAATAGCAAGTACAACCATTTTAATCCCTATTTTCTCCCAAATGCCTTTTAGAAAACGAAATAGCACAGGAAGTGGGGAAGTGACAGATGTAGAATGGCGGTTTTCTTAAAAGAAATATTTTATTTCTATATAAGTTTTATTAATTGCTGGGTTTCTACCCATTATTCAGAATAAAAGGATATTTCATATCTATTTATCTATCTGTATGTAAAATGATGCAGCACATATATGAATATATAGATAGATAGATAGATAGTTAGATAGATAGATAGATAGGTGGAGAGAGAGAGAGAGAGAGAGAGAGAGAGAGAGAGAGAGAGAGAGAGAGAGAGAGAGATAACCAGGTTCCATAACACTTTTTGTTCATTTCTTGCAAATTATCTTCAACAGTCTCAATGAAGCTTTAGTTAACTCCAGGTGTTCTCAACCTTTTTTTTTTTTTTTTTTTTTTTTTTGCCATGCCCAACCTATGCAGCTCTGAAATTCTGATCCCCCCTTGTGATATATAATTCTTCTTATTCAAAAAGTGAACTTCTTTTCACGTGGAGGAAGCCCAAAAGACCATTAACTTTAAAAAAAGAAAGAAAGAAAAAACTCCAAAGAACATAGCATCAATGAAAGAGAAAGGAACTCACCTCAAGATAAGTAGACTAAGTTATTGAGATCCTTGTGCTTCATGCCTGCTACAGAGAGCTTTTATATTAGACATCAGTTGAGTCACCTTCAATCTAGAAAAAAACTCAATGGTGATAAAATATTTTCGAATTGCCCTTTAAAGAATCAAATTGCCCTCTTGTGGGGCGTGCGCCTCACCTTGGGAACTTACCGGTCTACTCCTTTAAACTTTAAATCTCTTTATTTGAACCTTTAACGTTCATGGGATCGCCGCGGCCAAGTGGTAACCGTTTGAATTTAATTCGTCAGGTCGTCGGTTCGAGACCCGCCTCGGTCTGAGGTAAGAAAGGGAATTCACTCAGGGTAACGCTCGCACACTGCCAACATCAAAGTCCTTCAAAGAACACCGTTGTATCCCTTAATAGAAAAGAGAGTCCATGACGTGAAACTGGATCATCTGACCTTTAAATTTCCCTCCGACAAAGCTGTGGAAGAGCCTATAGTTTTCCTTAGCTCTCCTTGCAATATCTCTCATACACCTCTGCAATTCTTTCTATATTTATGTATTGATTTCCTGCTGGTTGATAACTTTGTCAAACATTTGTCCTTCTTATATAATTATTCTACTTATTTTAGCATTTTGTCTCCTCTATTGACTGTAACATTATTATTGAAACTTTTTCTCTTTGACAATGAAAATTTCATTTCCTCAACAGATTTGCCAATATAACTGGTTCCAAGTTTGATATATGTGAAGTATTTCGTTAATCTCTTGTAATCTCAACATATATAGTTATTCCTCATTTCCTTCTTGGTCCCCCTGTTTTTGGGCAGAACATGTGCTTTTTTGCAATATTATTTTTTTTAGATTCTCCGCCCACGGATAGGTGGAACAGGTCATGGAGGACCCATAGGGCGGTCGCAAGCTGGCACAGACCCCAACACCCCATTGTGGTGACCAACCACAGCAGTAACCTCCCCAGTAAACAACTTAAACTCTCTTGCCTGGACGGGGCGCGATCCCTCTGCATGTTACTGATATTCACAAATTCACTGCATCTTATATTGGTCAAACAAAACAACAGTTAATTATTAAAATTGCTGAACACAGGGAAAGGCCTTTTAAAAATAATTACCAGTTATCTAAACCACTCTATTAAGCTGTTAGAAGCCATAGAAAATTGTGCAGTTACCCCACAATGGACCAAAAAAAATTTCAGTCTCGGCGCATTCTTTCCAACAACAACTAGACTGACGATGGACTCACTATTGACTTTTAAATTAGTCCTTTAGAAACTCTAATGTCCTCATCTGCACTTTTGTTTCCAATTTGTGTATATTCACCAATATTATAGTGCATGTGTTTTTGCGTTGTAGTGTTTATTGTATAGCAATCGTATTTATTCTTATAATTAGTACACACTTTTTTGTTAATTGCATTGCTTACTTGAATTACAATTTATTTTTCCTTAATTTTTTTCGTAGGTCTGATGATGACAATAGTGTTTGTCGAAACATCACAATAAAATGTTAATATTCGTACAAACACTGGCGTTGATTATATATATATATATATATATATATATATATATATATATATATATATATATATATATATATATATATATATATATATATATATATATATATATATATATATATATATATATATATATATATATATATATATATATATATATATATATATATATATATATATATATATATTATTTTTTTTTCGATCTCCGTGTTCCACTGAGTGTCGCAAAAGTTGACTAAGAGCTTTGCAGCAAAGGGACTAAAATCCCATCCTGTGTGTTTTCTTCCTGCAGAGTCGGGGCAAGTTTGCTGTAACACAGCCACCACCCTTACAAGGAGGAATATTTCTTTTGAGAAGATTGTCAGAAAAAAAAAAACATTCAGCCGTGATACATTGAATAAAAACTAAAAATTATCCCCCAGGAGGCTAGTGAAGAAACAGCGACCCCATATGAACATAAAGAGAGAAAAAGATATCTGTAAATACAATTATATTTGTATATTATTTGAGAGAGGGCGAGTAGGTGATCTCCATTTATTTACATAAAAAATGTAGAAGAAGAATGAGGAAGAATCTTTGACTGGAATGGTGCCGTTCTGTGTCATGGTCACTCTTTTGGGTAATTTTAGGTACGTTAAAGACCCTTTTGGCATTCTTCCATGAACTTCATGTGTAGTTTGAAATAATTCCAAATATTTTATGTAGTGAAATTGCCTTATTATAGTTAGATAAATGAGGAAATGGTAAAAATTAATTTGTTAATTTTGGTTTTCTTGTCCTGTGTTATTTTAGTGGATTCCCAAACTGCGCGTTCTATGTATTTATGAAGGTTAATATTTATTATTACACCCGTCTCCCTCTGGAAGTGAATTTTCGTTTTTCTTATGGCTTAGTGTGTTTTTGAGCGAATTTAACCCCCAATACCGTCGGAAAATAACCCAAGCCTAATCTAAGCTAACTACATAACCTAACCTAATAACGAGCGATTTATGATGATTTTGAAGGTTAGATTCTTTTAAAAATTATATTAAAAGATTCTTAATATCTGAGAGATCTTTTAATAACATAAAATAGTCTGGAATAAGTCGGGTGGGGTAGTAAAAACATACCTCTATTAGCATGTAGTAGGTTGGTTCATGGCATCAGCCGCCCGTTGCGATAGTACAGCTGAAGGGTTTTTTGAACTTAAATAGGTCTGTCCAGGACAGTTCGATGTTAAGTCTTCCTTCAGTTACGATTCTTTTTTTATGCTACTACACTGAATATTCTTGGATATTCATCACACATCTTTTATTATCCCTTCACATCTGACAAGTCATTACTCTCTCCATCTCTGTTTCTCTTTACTTTATGTATTCTTCGTGCCCAGGCCCGATGAGGGCTGTTTTATTTTTTTTTATTTTTTTTGCCCGTCCTGGTATCACAATCATAAAAAAAAAAAAAAAAAAAAAAAACAGCTATTTCGTAAAAATATTCGATATTTTTCAAGATGGCTTATTTAGTCGTATTCACGGATAGGGATTACGGAAAACGAAATTTTCTGTGGACTTATGGCACTAATTTAGTGCTAAAATGGAGATTTTAGTTTACTAGTTTGCTTAGAAGACCAGCTACTGGCATTTCTGTTAGGTTTCCACTGCTCCCCCTAGCATGGTCTAGGGCCTCTAATCACACACCTATGTCGGAAACAAGGCTTTGGGGACACAGATGAGTATTTATTCTTAGTTTATATATTTCTAAATTGTATTCCTTAAAACTATATTTACAGCATTGTGCCCTAATTGGTTTTCATTACTGATAACTGTTTTGGAGTAATCTGCATTATTTACTGTTTCACCTGTCTTATTCCCAACTGATATTTCTTTCTCTTTAAGTAGGTCTTGATTTTTAAGACATTTTTCTTTTGTATACAAATCATTGCAGTTGAATCATTTGGAGATGTAAATTTTTTTTTTGTCAACTTTGGCTGAGTTCGTCCTGCTGCTGTCTCCCATAAGGAATGTAATCGTGTGTACGTGTGCTGCTGACCGGTATGTAACTCCTGACCGTGAAGTAAGGGTGAAGGTAATCTTGCGCATTAGGTAAATAGGCTTAATGAGCATGTGTTAGCTCCTTGGCAGTCTATTCAGGTCAAATTTGAATATCGAACCCGGGAATTGCTTTATGTCTGACATTCGCTTTCCGTTATTACCGCTGTATTACCGAGTTTTACCATAGTAACGAGAGAGGCATTGACTTCTGCATTCCCGAGGTTTTCTACTGACAGCTGTCACCTTTTCCCATTTCAAAATATAC
The DNA here is from genome assembly GCA_037179515.1 of Halocaridina rubra. Taxonomy (NCBI): domain Eukaryota; kingdom Metazoa; phylum Arthropoda; class Malacostraca; order Decapoda; family Atyidae; genus Halocaridina; species Halocaridina rubra. The sequence continues at coordinate 15,039 of JAXCGZ010019240.1, forward strand.
TGTACCTATCGAAAAACTACGGAAAGTGTGGTGTCGCAGAAAAACTTAGTGCGCCAGAGACAAAGAGAAGATGCTAAAGTGACCAATCTGTATCAGATTATAAAGTTTCCTGTGTATGTGAAACTAATAATCCTCTGTGGAAAATTGTTCTCTTCTTTTTGACTTATTGCAAGTCAGAAGATGGTTATATGCTGCGGGTGATTATGGCTACAATATATTTTTTATCGTACATATGATTATTACAAGAACTACTGGTATACAGACACTCCCCAACTTACGAACGAGTTAGGTTCCAGAAATCCGTTCATAAGTAGAATTGTTCGTAAGCTGTGTTTAGATAAGAGTATGTGCTGCGCAATACATATGCAGTACTTAGGTTAGGCTAAAGACACTTAACTACTACATAACATAAAGTATACAGTATTAATGATTTTTAATACAGTAATGATAATATAATAGTACAGTACAATACAGTAATACATGCATTAATACATGGATAGATAAAACCATCATATTAATGGTACTCATTTAATTTTTTTTATTTACTATATTAGTTACCATATTAGCCAAAAAAAAAAAAATAGATGATTAAGTTAGTTTAGATGTCATATTATGACACGATATCATTACAGATACTGCAATAGACTCAACAGTATAATCTATATCTGTATGCAAAAACCAGTTTCCCCTTATTAGGGGGATGGCTGAGTCAAAGCGAAATAACTTAACCCCATGCTGGAGGAAAATACTGAGGGAATTCCCAATCCCCTTGCTCTGGCCCATATAGTCGACTTTTACAACACGAAGGGGAACACGGAGGAAGTTTTTTTGCCCCGTCCCTCAGGGGAACCATTTAAAGCTTTGTTGTTTCTTTTTATTTTTTTACTTCTTTTTGAACGTCAAACAAGAGCCATATTCCAACTTTCAAGAGGGTGGCTGAGTCAAAGCAAACTCCCTTGACATATGAATGGTTAGTTTTCATTTGTTTGGTTTTTCAGGTGACAGAGGTATAATGTACAGGTCCCATGACGGGGAGTTGTTGCACCAGCAGCAGCTGTGTTTGGCTATGGGATTTAATTCTGTGTAAAGAAAACCAAATTGGAGTTGCCATGACCCCTGATATATACCACGAAAAACAGGTAATGGGAACATGTTTCTCATTTTTATATTGTATAATGTATATCTAAATCTGTTGCTGGATTAAGAATCTTTTTCTTGTATTGTAGATTCTCTTTCTTCACCAGCCATCAAAGAGGTAGCTGCAATCAGAAAAAGTCAAATATTAAAATATATTTACACCATCACATTCCTTTAACTAAACTTGTTCACAGGAGTAATATACTCTCCATGGATAGTAATTGGAGCAAATTTAAGTTTGCATCAGTTAATTTTAACCTATAGCATTAAAGGCAACAGAAAATGTGATATGCACATTAGCATTATGGTGAAAAGGAGTGGAAAGGATTAGCTTGCAGACTTAACTCCCTGGATTTTAAGCTACACAAATGAGTAAAGTGGTGATGCTTACTAGATGTTATGTCATAGATAGGCTGAGGATGATGATGGTATGAACAGTATGGACGAGATATCTTAGAGGTGACTTGATATTCCTGAATACCATACAGTATCAAGTTTCAAAGTATTTGCAAATATGGGAGAAAATATTATTTTCATTTTATGTCTTCTTCTGTCAATAGATACCTAGCTTGACTGAAGAAAAAGTGAAATGTGTAAAATAAATATATGCTTCTAAGTTTTTTCTTGGTAAAAGTATAAAAATCTTTTGATTGATGACAATAAGTTCCTTGTAAAAAGTGAGTTAAAGACAATTCTAAATAATGAAACTGTAACAGTATAAGATGTATAAAGCATGATGAACTGTTTTGAGCAGGGAAGAGAAAAGTCCATTGAAATTTCCTGAAATTACATTTGGAGAATGCTTCTGAAATGGATTGTTGTTATTGTTGTGTTTGTTGACATTTCCTAGGCTGTTTGGCCGAACAGCTCCGAGTCCTTATGGAAGGCCACTGAAGATCCTAGGCTTTCCCACAGTGCTCTCAGGGACTGTATGTTGTGTTGTTGGTGTATGTAGTTGTACTGATATGGATATGCCTGATACCGTAGGGGAAAGAAATCTACCCCCATATTCCTATCTTTCGAACTATATACAATATCCATACCCCTCCTTATTAGAGGGGTGGCTGATTCAGAGCAAACACCTTGACTCTTTGTGGGAGGCATTTACAGAGCAGTGGATATCCAGTCCCCTCGCTCCTCCCTACATTTGACTCTAACAAAGATGGTGATATAGGGTGAAGACTCCCATTTTCTTATGCACTGTGTCATATGAATCAAGTGAAAGGGATAAGGGAGTGAGAGATCTTCTTTCAACCTGATTTTTTCAGCTGAAAAATAATTTATGGAAGAGATGAGGAGGGCTGGATGTCATGAGATTTTGATGGCTCACTTATATTGTTACAGTTATGGCTATTCGTTTTCTAGGGGATACTGTTTTTTGTCAAAAAAATAAAACAAGTGTTTTTAGATTTGGTTCTCCCACGATCTTTTTCTGTCATGTTACTTTATAATTGTTTTGGTCAATATTATATGTAGCTAATTGTAGAGAATGTCATCTGTTAGACTAACTTGCGCTAGGTTACCATGGGAACCGAGTGGTTAAAATACTCGAATCGAGAGTTGGTAGACCTATAATCGAGCCCATTGTGGGACGTTAGAAAGGGCATCCAGCCTTAATTCTCCAGCCTCACAATGTGTCCACCCCCATATTGAGATGTGATAGTGATACATAAAATGAGGGAAAAAAGACTAACTTTTTATACTCCTTCAAAATGACATTTTTTTCTTTAAGAATCCTTGACTCATATCTTAACTGTTATGCTTGATATTTACATTACAAAGAAGAAATGAAATACTGTATGTGAACTCTCTCTCAGCCTTCATGTTGCATTGAAGGTTTTTATGGAAATTAATATATTTATTTTAATTTGCATACATATATCAGTTATGATATGTACTCTCTAAAAACTTTGCATGCCGTTTACATAAGTGGAGCTATGGGTATAAAGTTGGCTTTGTAGTAATGAATATATTTAAATAGTTTTGGTATTAATTCTCTGCTCTGATTGGCGTGAGTAGATATTGTTTTGTGTAGTTACAAATTTGGATTGATACTAATACCTCTTGTCATTGGATAAAAATATATCCTCCCAAGCTGCATGGGTCCTTAATATATATGATAAATTGCAATTTCAGATAAAGGAGTTATGTGCCCTTCACTCCCTTAATAACCTATTTCAAGATGGCAGTGCTTTTGCCAAAAGCGAATTAGACGAGATATGTTACGCTCTGTCTCCCGACAATTGGTTCAATCCTCACAAGTCTCTCCTTGGCACAGGCAACTATGACATCAACGTCATAATGGCCGCCCTAACGACAAAGGGATGCGGAGTGGTGTGGTTTGACAAGAGAAAGTAAGTCACTAAAAGCTTGGGTGTCAGTCTTGATTTGGAGTCATGATATTTGTCTTTAGTTTATGATTTACTGATTCTAATTGTCAGTGATATGGATATAGAATTATTATTTTTAATTGTGCCATTAATTATAGGCTTTTTAGTAAATCAGAATAGTTAAAATATAATGTGCAGGGTATGTAAGGACTTTTATCTTGATATTTAGAAATTCAGCTTTGTGCTCCATATAAGATATTATATGCACTTACATTTCCAAATTCAGAATTAAAGTATCTCATGCAGTCAATTTTCCACAGCATTTAAAGACTATGATATGAATACTTATAATATTCGATTTGTACACAAAATATGGAATCAGGTGCATTTACTTTTCCACATCATATAGTAACTTGTTGCATAGGTAGCTGTAACTAGAAAATTATTATATACAGAAGACTAGGTGTCAGTACAATTATCAGAATATTTTGCACCAAAGATGCAGTGTATACAGTTATTTTAGCAAATTAATTAGACACCGGTAAGTAATATGGTGCAATGAATTTTAGTTTTGTACATAAAGCAAGGCTTCCTATACTGTCACTTCTCTGCATTATTTAAAGACTAATCTAAACAATTGTAACTTCAGTTCTGTGTATATGAGTATAGTACATTACAGTATATAGTTACCTATCCTTATTATATGAGGCGGTTAATGTTATACCCGGCCATGCACCAAAATGGCCAGCAAGCACATGCAGACTCGAACATGAAGCTAAACTATCCTCATATATGTTCCTAGTAAGAATGTGCTAGAGGGTTGAAATTCTTGTTAATTATACTTTTGGCTACTAAGATGTCAAAGATTTAAAGTTGCAAAACTTTGAATGCCTTTTCTGACATTTCGTAGTTTTTTCACTTAGCCTAGTAAAGTACTAGGTGCTTCATGATATGCACTCAGGTTAAATCTAACTTCAATTTTGTATGCAAAATTAAGTACAGTACAGTCATACATTACCTTACGTCGTTAACTCGTTCCAAGTCTTAGTTGAATAAACCCTTAGAAAATGACCTAGACACCTTCAAATACTCATAAGCACCCCCATAATTTTGCCATTACAATATGTCCCTTCATAATTCAAGATTTTTAATATCTCTTTGATAGTTTTATAGTGCTGTATGCTTATTAACTGATGCTTATATAAAGAATAAAAAGAGAATTTACCTATTGGGTGATGTCAATGTGCTTGATGGGCCAGAGGTGAAAGCTAGAGGAAAAAGAAAAGACTACATCACATAGATAAATGTTGCTGTATATATTATGCCCAGTGGTGACCACAGTGGCTGAGTGGTTAGCGCACTCGACTGGAGTAGACAGACCTATGATGGAGCCCACTGTGGGGCATTAGGAAGGACATCCAGTCGTAATACTCTAGCTACACTTTGTGTCCACCCCCATATTGATGACTAATAGTGACTCATAAGAGAAGTATTACTGAATTACTGTTTTTTGCTGACCGACATAAAGTTGCATGAACTGGTGATAGTTTGATATTTTTCCGTATTGTTATTATTATGAATAACCAGTGTAAGGTGAAAAATGATGTCAGTTCAAACGACACAAGCTGTGGTATAACTCATTTATATGTACTGTAATTGCTTTTTAGGCATAATTTTAGCATAATATATACTGGTAGCTTTCTCCATCAAAGAACACATGTCATTTTTTTTCTGAATGTGAATATCTTTGCAGGGATCCTCTTGTTATCGCCTTGGACAAAGTCGTGGGCTTTATATTAAACGTACCTTCGGAATACAGGTTAGGCCCCGTTCAACTTCCATTACGTCGAAAGCACTGGATTGCCATTAGAAATATTAGAGGAGTTTATTATAATCTCGACTCGAAACTTGAAGCTCCTGAAATAATTGGCAAGGTATGAATGATTCTATCTCTACATACAAAACCACTATCCCCCTTGTATGGTGGCTCAGTTAAAGCAAAAATCTTAACTATAGGTGAGAGCAATATTCGGAGGAGGGTTTTACCAGTCCCTTCACTTTGCCCCATTTATCTGACTTTTACGACAGGAGAACATGGAGGAGATATTCTTGCCCCCTTTCTTAGGAGGAAAATTTTAGCAAGAATTTATAATATGTTTTATTGTTTAGAGCATATGCAAATGGTTCGTCATTTCGCTGTTTTAACTGGAAAGAGCATTGATTGTGGTTCCTTGTCTCCTAGCCATACAAAAACAAGTCCATTCATAAAAGAAATTTATATTTATACCTACAATATGACATTGTAATAATGAAGATTTTTGCTTAATTTTCTTTTGGTATGTCAAATACCTGTATATATCTGTGATCAGAAATAGAATGTGGTTTTGTGTGTCTATCTTGGAGGTAATAACAGACACTCCCCAACTTACGAACCAGTTAGGTTCCAGAAGTCTGTTTGTAAGTAGAATGGTTCGTAAGTTGTGTTCAGGTAAAAATAAGTACTGTATAGTACATACTTATGCAGCACTGTACAGTACTAAGGCTAAAGACACTTAGCTACTACATAAAGCATAAAGTATACAGTAATAATGATGTAATAATACAGTACAGTAATACATACATTAATACATGGGTAGGTTTTTGTTCGTATCTGTGAGTTTTCGTAAGTAGGGGAGTTTCTGTAAAAATAAGTTAGCATTAGCTTATGAATGTGTTAGTATTGCTTGAAATAATGGGAGAATGAAAAATGTTAAAATCTGTTTAACAAATTTTTTTATTTGCTTATAAAGGCACTACAGTGTATTCATAATTCTGTTTTTCTAGACACTAGAATCAATAAATTATCATAAGAGTCCATTTCTAGGATTATTTTATTGACGTAAAAGGTGCTGTAGATATTATTATTTCCCATTTCTATGTGCAGAGTAAATAGAGTACATTCTGGGGTCTGTAGGTTTGTTATATTAATTTATTTCTTATTTCTAGGAGCAAGAATTAATAAATTATCTCCGAGAGGAACTCAAAAATAAAGACAAGGAACTGTTCTTGGTGGTCACGCAAGAAGTGGAACAGACGCGGGAGTGGTGTAGTGGTAATACCAGTAGTTCAAATACAAATAATGTTGGTGCCCTAAATTCTGATCTAAACATGGGTGCGAAAGCAGTGAATGGGGAAGAGACGCAAACAGTGGAAGCTTTTAACCCCCCTGGATTTTCATACATTGATCAAGAACCAGGTGGCTTTGATAGTGTTGCACCCCCTGAAGAACCCAGAAAGGTCATTATAAACGAGGACATGTTGTGAATTATTAGGGAGATATTGAAGCAGAATTATGGGCAGTTCTTTTAGGGAAAGACTCCCACTGTAATGACAGAATTATAACATTCTCAGAATGCAAATGAAAACATATCTCTGGGTCTGAACAAAAAGCCTAGAAAATTATTATGTATTAAAGTATGTTGTGAATGTATTGAGTTAAAGCTTTACGAATGGAATTTGGGAAGTCTCTTGAAAAGCAAAAATAATACTGCAATGTTAACATAATGTTACCTTCTCAGGATGTGAGTAGGAGAATGTCTTTGGACCTACCTCACTGCCATAGATTAGATATTTTCTGATAGATATATACAGTATATGTATGTACCGTAATATATATATATATATATATATATATATATATATATATATATATATATATATATATATATATATATATATATATATATATATATATATATATATATATATATATATATATATATATATATATACTGTATATATAAAACACAATGTGTTTTTAATAAAGAGTTTTAATATTACATTCCTGCACCTGTGGTATAAAAAAAAGGGCAACTGAAGAAGCTTGTTAGTAATAGTAGAAATATATATATATATATATATATATATATATATATATATATATATATATATATATATATATATATATATATATATATATATATATATATATATATATATATATATATATATATATATATATATATATATATATATATATATATATATAAAAGTATATATACACATATAGGGTGTCTTCGTATTACAATGGAGTTCTGTTCCTCTAGACGCATTGCCACCCGATTTTCCTAGAAGCAGAACCTTTCGCATGTTCAAGGATATGATATTTATCCTTGATAATCATTGCTAGGTCAAATGGATTAGTCTTAGTTCCAATGTTGGTCGCAGTTTCTCCCTTTTCTGAACGTTTCACTATCCCTATTTTCACTACCAAGGATTTCTTAATAATTAATGTGAGATGCGTCGTAACCGAGAAACGTTGTAGGTCGAAAACCTTGTAAACCGAGGACATCGTATGTATATATATATATATATATATATATATATATATATATATATATATATATATATATATATATATATATATATATATATATATATATGAATCATTTTTTACCCCGACCGGGACTCGAACCTAGGACTTATAATTACTAAGTCAAGGCGCTACCAACTACACACCACAGAAGGTGTGTAGTTGGTAGCGCCTTGACTTAGTAATTATAAGAACTAGGTTCAAGTCCCGGTTGGGGTAAAAAAATGATTCATGTTTTCACATATGTAATGTGCTTAATTGAGATATATATATATATATATATATATATATATATATATATATATATATATATATATATATATATATATATATATATATATATATATATATATATATATATATATATATATATATATATATATATATATATATATATATATATGCATGTGTACACATACACACTTAAATATTAAAAGATTTTATAATGAGATATATTACTTAGATGCAGTTACAGAAAAAAATGAGAAAATTTTAAATAAAAAAGCAAGCTTTATTACAGAGTTTATCAGCTTGTATATTAGATGTTTTTAAAGGATATATATAACTCGTAGGTGCAGATTTACATATAAGATTAAAAGCAGGCTTTTATCATTCTTTCATCTTGTATATAAGATAGCTCTTATCCGAAGTTGAAGACTCACATTTCAAGATTATAAAAAACATGCGTTTATTACTAGAAATATGTCATTTTGATTCTGTTGTATCAACAGATGTAAAACTTTTTTGCCAGACTGTGATACTCTAGTGTTGCATCTTGGTATAGTTCTTGATATTTTGAAGAAAAGGTACAGTATATGTGCTGTATACTGTATGTTTATATCCTATATGTACTGTATACTGTATGTGCTACTCATTTCCTATAAAGAAAGCGCAAAATATTGTATTCATATGTGTCATTGCAGTCTATAGGCTTTTCTAGAGCTTTGTTTTACAAATTAGCTTTTCATAAGCTTTTCATAGCTGTCTTAGAAATTGCAGCTTACTCTGTTCCTAATTTGCTATACAGTATATGATAATTATATGAACTTAGTAATGTGTATAACTCTATTAAAAGCAGGTAGCTAATATGTTTACAGAATGTAAAGAATTGCTATTATTATTACTACTTCATGAACTGCTCTCTTGATCAGTAACATATGAAATATCATATTTCTTTTTCTATTTTTGCGTATGTTTTGAGTACAACAGTCTTTCGATGGTGTTATTATCTATATAGCTTAGTTCTGTTTGGGCGTTCGCCTTGGCAAGTTGTTAATGTGCGTAACTGATCCGTCAAGTCGTCGGTTCGAGGCCTACTGCAATCTGAGGTTATGAAGGGCATTCACTCTGGGTAACTGTCACACTTGCCGAAGCCAAAGTCCTCCAGAAGTTGGCACCGTCCTAGCCCTTAACTGAAAAGAGATTCTGTGACAAAACTGGATTGGTGTAATTCTGTTCTGAGACTTTTTTTTTTTTTTTTTTTTTTATCTTCCACATGGTGCCGTATCCTACTGAAGTTGGCAGTTTTCCATAATTATCCTTTTTTTTATATTTGTATTGAGTCTTCTTTTTTATGCTCAAGTATTTCATAACTCTGATACCAGAGTTGTCAATGCTTGAACATGAAAAAGGACAGACTTCAAAAAAATAATGGACATTAATGGGAAAAAATTTGTGAAATTTGCCAAATGATGACTGTAACTGAATTAATATGAGAATTCTGGGAGAAATCGATAACTATCCCCTCAGTCCCCTATCTCTTTTCGTTGGTTTTTACAAAAGGCAGGATATGCAGGTACGGAATTCTTTCACCGCACTACCGGGGAAGGAGTTGGGGACTGGCGTAGCTTAGCAGTAGAATCCTCGACTCGGGAGGTGATGGGCCCTTGTTCCAGCCTGTGTCTTGGCGATAAAAAGGACAACCAGCCTTAGTTCCCCAGCTTCAATCCGTCTCTGTCCACACCAATATGGGGACTAGTACTGTAGTGACTTGTATAATGTAAACCTCAAGAAGGGAGTGGCAAGATAGGATGAGAAGAGGTTTCTATAGTGACGTGTATAATGTAAAGCTCAAGGAGGGAGTGGCAAGAAGCGATGAGAAGAGGTTTCTATATTTACTATTCACATGTAGCTGTTTTAGAAAAAAAAATATCAGTCAGTTGTTGTGCCATATGTATTAATCACATGAAATCTTATAAGCAGAATAACTTATGCCGTTATTTTATACATATTTAATAGTATTCTGTCTTAGCAATGTAAAACATTGGCATATTATCAGTTCTCTATATTGCGGTTATGAGGTATGCATTGTATAGACTTTATGAATGCAGTACAGCATTTATAGATTTGTTTTATCTGAGAGATGCTATTTTGTACGATGCATAGCATAAACATTTAATTGTGTGGCTTAAATTCTCAAAAGAATTTTAGATATTTTCTTGGCAGCTAGTTCATTTACATGTACTGCTGTTAATTAAGAAAATTGGGCAAATTTTCACGGTACTCAGTTTCTTATTTCTAGCTGTAAGACTGTTTAATTTCAAGTGAAACATCAGTAGTCACAAAACATTGCACATTTAAGAGTAAACTGTATGGCAAATATTATGAAGTTGGTAAATATCGATGAGATTGAAACACATACCTGTAAATCTATAAATAAAGTAAATGATATTATGAATCATATTTTTTCCCTGGCCGGACTTGGAACCTAGTACACATAATCAGTGTGCCAGGTTGCTACCAACTACACTGAAGCCATCTTGCCACTGATTATGTCCTGAGTTGGAATCCCGGCCTGGTGCAGAGTGTTTCATGTTTCACATATAATAATGTGTTTATATGATCAAATGATATTATATAGATATACAATATATAGAAGAGAGATCTATCCTTGCACAAGAGTAGAGCACATTCCCTTGTGCACTAAAACGATTTTCTATTTAATAATGATGCCTGATTACGTAGTTCATGCAATTCATTTTGTTTTTCATTGATGTTAGCATTGTGCAACTAATAGTTTCAGAGATTTTGACTTTCATATAATCCATTTTCTAAGTTTGGTGAGCTTTTTAACATTTTCTTTTTCCTTGCAGAGTACTTATGATTTTCGATTCTCTCAATTTTTAATTTTCAAAGCTTGATACCAATATCCATTGGTTATCTTTGTCCTGTATGAGAAATTATTTTGTCTATGTAATTACATGTCTGTTTTAAGTTCATATTTGGCATTTTATAGTGCTATATTTCTCATTCGCCCATTCCCAGCAGCTATCCTCTAAACAGGTGTTTTAATTAACCCTTTACCTCTGAGAGTATAGTACAGGGGCATATTCTTTGGGGATGTAAGCTGCAAGCGTCCCACATGTGGGCATGCATCATTTCAAAGTAGTGCGCCATTCCCTCGACTGTTAGTTAAGTTCAAATAGATATCTGGCATCTGTTATTGTGTTACCACACTTGAGTCAATGTTGCCTCCGGTCGAGGGACTCTGATGAAGTCACTAACCATTATGATGTCAAGGGAGACGATACAAAATTTTTGAAGTGAGGCGTGGCAGAACCCCCACTGCACTGAGGTATGATTAGAATTCGTTCATAACTCACAGGGAATGGGTTAGTAGACCAATGCAGCAGCCAACCCATAATTTAGTTCCTATTATCATTTTTATGATGTAAACGAGCATGAAAGGTGATATCTAATTTCTTTTCATGGTGCTATTTACTGTTTTGTGTTACTACTTATTCCAGTATGAGTGGGGGAGGACACAGACAAGTTAGGAGCTAGGCATCAAGGTTAGATTTTTTTCTCACTGCCCCATGGTAGGCTCGAACATGGGTTTGTCACTTCTGGAATCGAGTGCTCTAACCTTTTCACTTCCACACTCCCCAAAATACCGTTATTCTCACAATTTGTCCCTATTTGATTTGGAGTGGACACGAAATGTGTCATTTTAGTGGTATGAAGTACTGCTGGGAATGGCTAATTTTAGCAAAGTTTTTTTAAAAAGTGTTTAGATAAAATATCTTGATTCAGCAATCCTTTTGTGTTCATAACCTGGAAGCATCATTTTTTTTTTTTTTTCAGTTGGTTTCCTCCTAAACTAATTGTTTTTCATCTATTTTGAAAATTTTAGAGAATCCAGAATGTCTCGGTATGTATGTACAGTATATATCTATCATAGATTTGCTCTGCAAATGTTGTGGATGTGAAGGCCCATACATACTTTTATGAGCAGATTAAATATCATTGCAAGATGGTAGGTGTTAGTTTTTCCTACTTCGCATATGAAATGTGTTCTGTGATTGAGGAGTGTTAGCTGCCAGACTCCAAAAAGATTTATTTTGATAATCACAGGTGAATAGCTGTTGCTTAGTAAATGCAACCGAATATTGATCTAAGAACGTTGGATCCTAAGACTAACAGACTTTGATGTACTGTATAAGGTTCATGTTTCGAAGAAAAAGTCTATTGAGGCATAAGTACAGTAATAGCTCGCCTTATATTATTTTAATTTTTGCCATTTTTTTTACTACGGCAGGTTTTAATTATAATAATGCATATATATACATTGCCTCATTCTCCCTTGTAAGAGGGATGGCCTTTATAATAATAGAGAAAATAACATTCCATTAACATCCATTTATTTGCAAATTTACCAGTGATATAACTATTAAACCCGATGATGATGTAAACAAGGTGTCTGATTAAGAATGTTGTTAAAGTTAGAAACTAATTGGTTAATTTTTTGGAAAGAAAACCTAAAAAGATTTTGTTGCTTCATCATGCCTTAAAGATTAAAATCTAAAATTGATTAATTATATAAATTATTAAATAGAACGAGATGACAGCATATATATTTATGTTTAGCTCAAAAATAGCAAAATGTCTTTATTTACTATCGCGCAAAGTCATCAGAGCTGGAAATACCATGGGCTGAAAATGCTGAAAAATTTGGCAACATTTTCGTCTTCCACCTATTTTATTATCAGGCACATCGATGTCACTCATCAGGAAAGTATTTTGGGGTTGTCTTTACATTCTCATTATGGAATATGTATAAATTTTCTAAAAGATAGTGAAATATTAAGCTTCAAATGACTTATAATATTAGTGACATTATGGAATAGCTTATACGGGATAATACGGGGCCTGAGTCTTAATTTACAGGATTTATCTGACTTACTTAGTTTTCAACTTAGTTTGTATTAGAGCAAATTAGTGATGCAAGGCGAGGTATAACTGTACTGTACTGTATTCTTCAAATTAGACTGCACATCGTAAAATTTCTTTTAGTACACTGTATTCTTAATGATGGATTATCAATATGGACCTAGTAATATTCCTTAAAGGAAGAATCTTCCACATCTTATAGATTCCATCTCTAATCGTAAATATTTGCTTGCAGTCACACATAAGCTTACCATATGCTGTGAATAAAATCAAGCCATTGCCACTGCTAAGTTTCAGAACCAAGGCACGGGTTTCCTTGCTAAGTTCCAAAACCAAGGGGCGGCTTTCCCTTCTAAATTCCAAAACCAAGGCACGGGTTTCCCCAGTTAATCTTGATCCCTTTATGAGGCTTTATTTAATTCTGATGTTATTCAGTGTGGGTTATATATCTCTTGCACATTCAGGTTATTCTATTGTGCTTGCCTATCATTCTCCTAGATGTCAAGGCTTCTCCAGGACATAGTATCACCTCATCATCTCCATGGTTAATCATAGCTTAATCAGAAATTATTTTGTATATGATTTTTTTTCTTTTTTGGTAGAAGAACAAATTCAGATACTAGTTGCGAGAGTGAAATTCTCCTGTTTGGAAGGTTGCTGATATTTTTTCAAGAATACTACTACTAAGACCGCAAATTTTAAATAATTTTTTTTACTTCGTTCAGGTAGCTGCCATAGTAAAAACAATTTCCTTTCTCAGTATTGTAATATATATAGGGAATAGAGAGCTTAATATTTCAGTTTTTTACAATTATAAAGTATGAATTACTGAAACTATACAGGCTTTAGAAGCGGCTGTATATCTTTTTACAATATGTAAATATTTTGGAAGAATATCATAGTAACATGCACATACTATGATATGCTTCGCAAAAATGGCTTTGAAAATATATATTACTGCTTAGAAATTGTAATATCAGTACATTGTTTTTATTACTGCTTAGGTCATACTTATTACTGAGATACTGAGTTATAGTTTTATTTTCTTGTAATTTCCTTTCTAATCATTATAGACTCTGGTCATTCTGCAAAATGTATAAGTATCACGAAAATGTGACATTGTGGCACAGATGAACAGAGGTGAGCTACGAAGGAAAAATGACACAATGAAGCGTTGTTAAATTTCAGACAGTATTTTAGGCCATCTTCAGTTGCTCTGAAGATTGACTAAAATACAGTCGTAAAGATCTCCACACTCCGTCATTTCATTTTTCCTTCGTAACTAACCTCTCTATATTCTACAAGACGTAATAATGTACTGCAAGGTTGATATTCAGTAGTCATTGTTTGATTATTATACGGGAATTCATATGTGTCCATTGTAAAATTTGGTGAAGCGAATACGCGAGTCATGTAGCTTGTTCATAAGATTTTGAATATATATTTTACTAGTTTTAGCGCAGTGCATTATACAAGGTGTCGTAATACAATGAAAACTTAATAAGTGGAATATTTGTTGATCATTGAAAACTGTGTTCTTAGTACCAGTGACATTTGGTGAACAGGATAAATTAAAAATATATAAATTCTTCTGCTACAGATGTAGATAGAGTATTATTTAAGCCTTGGGGCAGCTTTTCAATCACTGAAATTACCAGTATTTAGTCACATATATCCTCGTTTGTGTAACTACCCCAATATGGGTTTGGACACGGAGTGCAGCTAGGAAATTAAGGCTTGGTGCCTTTCCAAGCACTCCACGCTGGGCTTGATTGTGGCTCTGTCGACTACCAAGTCAAGCTCTCTGACCACCGTGGTCCCCCATTTTAATCACAGAAATTTGAGATTTAACTGAAGCTTTGTAACCCTCATAAAAAGCCAGTGTATAAGCACCTCGACTGAATTAAAGTCTTGGGGAGAAAATTGGTGTTTGTAGTTTTGATGCAAGGCACTGTATTTTTAATACAATGTGCAG
>JAXCGZ010019240.1:35000-77016 GCA_037179515.1 Halocaridina rubra
AACTTACTACTTGGACATTGGGACTGAAAAATACGGAATTTAAATTTTCTTCCTCTTCAACTGACTCAATAATGTGAGAACTCCCAAATTAGTACACAGGAAAGTTGATAATTCTTTCACAAGATACTTTGCAGGTTTATATCTTATGGGTCCCATAGAACTAATTTTTGGTCGCAATGGATTATTTCCTTTGAGATCTTTTAACTAGTCCATACATATACGGATGTGAAGCGGATTAGGCCTATATATTGAAATTTTCAAAAAGGTCTTTACTCTGTCTCGATATCTTCAATCTACTGCTAAATTATTTTATCGTGGCCTCTAATAAAGTCACAGGGAAAAAGCAGGAAAAAGTCACAGGATAAAAAGTCACAGGAAAAAATTAACAGGAAAAAAGTCACAGGAAAAAAATTACGGGAAAAAAAGTCTCAGGAAAAAGTCACTTGAAACATAAGTCACAGGTAAATATTAATAGATTAGGTTAGGTTAGGTGAAGTCAGGTAAGGTCAGACATTTTTCCTGTGACTTTTTTTCTTTACCTGGATTCGATCTTATAGCATTATTTAGGGGATTTTTACGTACTTTTACATAATTTCATTGTAATTTATCAATTTAATCATTTTTAGTATTTACATATCTCTGTCAAATAACAATAGACTTATCTGCCTTAGGTATATGTAGTGTTTTGACTTTATACAGATCTCCGCAAAAAAAAAAAAAAAAAAAAAAAAAAAAAAAAAAAAAAAAAAAAAAACCTAGTGTTATTTAGATAAACTTGAACATATTTCAGTAACTACACATATATACATATACATAGCCCCATTCCCCCTTATATAGGGGGTTAGCTAGCCTGGAAATGTGCATTCACCAAGAACCAAACATACCTCAACTACACCTCTTAGCTCCTTGGGGGGATGAGCGACTGGAAAAAGTTCAAATCAGAGTTTTGTGAATTTATCTAGCAAAATAATTAGTGGTGTGCTTCCTTTGGGACGTGGACTGTCTCGTTCGGTCTGCTAAATCAACTGCATTATCCCTTAACTCCGTCTATGAATATATTACAATAGTTCTCCAAGCTTCTTGGAAATCATTTAGTTATTATTAGGGGTCAGGCATATTGCTTTGCTAATATACCACATCATAGTAACTTTCCAGAAAGATATAGTAAATATAGTTATGCGCTAAAGAGAGATAGGGCACTGGATTACATTGTTAAATATTTTTTTTGTTAAAGGTCTAGACACTTGGTGCAAAAGGATCAGATCTACAGCTCATTAATGCTAAATATTTTTTTAACAGGTCTAGACACTTGGTGCAAGAGGATCATATCTACAGCACATTAATGTTAAATACTTTTTTTTATCAGGTCTAGACACTTGGTGCAAAAGGATCAAATCTACAGCCAACGTTAACTAAAGAGAATATGCATTCGCCTGATAACCTTGAATGACTGGTGAGTGTCTTAATATTTATAATAAGTCTTTAATGTAATTATGGATAATTTTGATGACTTAGTTAACTTTTCATTGTTGCAGATAAATCTGTAAATATGAACAGGAAATAATTATATAATTGATACAGCAACAAAATTGCGAACACAAAAATCTCACGTAAATGTTCAAAATGGATGCAATTTTCAACTTCTGTTAAGGAAAATATAGATTCTATTTAACATAATTTATTGAAAAGGATCTTTTGATAATTTGCTCAAAAACCCTAGTGTTAGCGATAAAAGCCATTACCGCTAATGTTTAGCAACTAGCGTTAATATAAGCAAATAGAGCTTATTGATTAATGTTGATACACGCATAACTTTAAACTCTCCCTGAACTTTAATGTACTTGCCCACTTACCCTGTGGATGACCCAAGCAGGGTTTTGAGGGGGAGGAATTGTAGCAAGGAGGTAAGAGGATATCATGATCTATTGCTCAAAAAACCCTATTTTAGCTATAAAAGCCATTATCGCTAAGGTTTAGCAACTAGCGCTAATATAAACAAATAGCGCTTATAGATTAATGTTAATACTCACATAACATTAAACTTTCTCTGAGCTTTAATGTACTTGCCCACTTACCCTGTGGATGACCCAAGCAGGGTTGTGAGTGAGAGGAATTGTACCAAGGAGGTAGATGAGTGATGAAGGTGTACTGCCCCCTTACAGGGAAACTGCTGCCATTTTATATTTACTTATATGATGTATCCCTATCAAGGATCAATTGTCTGACTGATCCAACTGACAGTCTGAAAAGCCTACCTGGGAGTAGATAGGGGCAAAACTATATATCTAGTATTCCCCCCCCCCCAGTCATGGTTAGGATAATATTGCACCTCCTGTGTTACAAGAACCTTTTAGAAGTGAAAAATTACTTTGATATTGATTATTCTAAAAAAATGGCATAATTATATTTTGTCTTTTACAGATCAGAAACTGTAGGAGGACTATCCTCACAGCCTTGACATGTGCATGAGCAAAGCAAGTCTCCTTATGACAAAGCATTGTAAGTCTTTGTATGAAAATCTTTTCCAAGTCTTCGCTTGAGAATTCATTGTTATGACATCGTATGGAATTCCTATAGAAATTTACTCCAACTCTTTATATAAAAAGTGCAGATTATAGATTACAGGGTAAGCTTTTTTAATTTTAAGATGTCTTATATTGAGTAAAATAGTAAGTCATGTGTTATTGCTTTAGATAAAAAAAAAAACTTGAATTGTAAGGAAAGGGCTTTGCCACCTGAATATTGGTAAATTTTGCTACATTTCTTAAACATGATAATTGTGAGTCTAAGATCTCTTGATGGAAGGAGTTTCCAACAATATTGGGCTTAAATGCACTGGTTTTTTTTTTTGTCATAATGAGTTCCCATTTAAATGAGGGGAGGGGACACATTGCAACTGGGGGACTAAGGCAGGATACCCTTCAGTGCCTAGCAAATTAAATCAGTAATTTTTATAACAAACCTCTGGAAGGCCTTTGATAGTATCTGCATTCACAGTTAGCATGGAGAATATGTAATGACACTATCAAAGTGAAAGCTTATCACTTTACTTTTTGCTATTTTCATTTACAATTAAAAATTTCACATATAGTGTCAATACTAAAAATGGTCCCATATTTTCACCTATGCCAGTACACGAAAGCCTTTTTTGCAGTTACATAATGTGAATCTATATGACTGAATAATATGATTTAATCAGTACTTTGCTGTGGGATTATACAGGCAATATATTTTGTAAAAGTGCTTAGAATGAAAATACATAACACAATTTTGTTATGATGGAAATAAAAACTAGAGTAGATGAATAATTAGAATGCCTTTGTACATTCCAAAAGCCACTGTTCTTATACTGAAGAATATTTCTACTTCTCAAAGTGGTTATTATTTTAACAACTCAGAATGAGAGAAATTGCTCTCAAAAATGCTATGAAATAGGCATCACTGGCTTCTGAAAATATGAAATTGCATTAAAATTCAGCTACTCTAGAATTTTTTCTTCATTGTATATAATGAAAGCTTTGTAAAATATCAATAACTATTCTGAGTTTTCCAAATTTTTTAACTTCAATGAAAAAATAAAACCGATATTGTAAAGTAGGCCTACATATTCATGCTTAGACCAATGTCGTGATGGCATTCATGCCTTAAATGGCTGTGTGAGGGCTAAGTAACAATAACAATATCTATAAAATCAATGACTACAAGGAATATGTAGCCCTTCTACAATTAGATAATGGCTTGCATATTAACAACTTTGTATTTTTCTTTTATTTTAAGTTTGTTCATGTATTAAGCAAGTCACATGTGATTTTTTACTGTATTTTATTAATGGAAGTCTTTGTGGTTTAAGCAGGTGACATGTCATTACTTATGACAGTTTATTGTAATGAAACTTTTAATTTCATAACGACATTGATAGTTATTGGAAGAAGCGATGGGAATATGAAAATATTAATTGTAGTTGAGCTATTATATAACTTTGTTCAATCAAGATACTGTTGTTCTTCCCTAGAGTTCAAAATGTGATATCCATGAGAATTAGAACAATCACTCTTGAGTCATTAAATCCTTCACCTTCTCCTCCTCTTGTCACACCACATACCCTCATGTCCTCCCTCACCGCATCCATAAATCTCCTCTTTGACTTCTCTCCTCCTCCTGCTAGGCAGTTCCATCCTCAGTACATACTCGACATCTCACCATGACTCTCAAATCGTCCTACCTTCTCGGTTCCTCTAATATTTTCGTATTTAATCTTTTCCATCCTTGTCTGGCCAAAGATAACCGCAGAATCTTCAATTCTTCCACCTCCAGTCTATCTCCTGTCTCTTTTGTGAGTGGGGCTGTCTCCAAGCCATACATTATCGTTCTTTACACCGTCTTGTAAAACTCTCGAAGCTTGGCTCAACCATTTTACTCTCTAAGGCAGGGGAGACTTGAAGAAAATAAAGCTAGGGTTGTAGACCTGATAAGAAAGCTTGGAGTAGTATGTGGTCCTGAGGATATTGTAAACATACACCAACTAGGTAACTATTCGAGGGAAGGAAAGCCGAGACCAACAAAAGTAACCTTTGAGAGAGGGGAAACATGTAGGGAAATATTGTTGAGAAAAAAGTCTAAAAGACCTTCAAGAATTCAAAGAAGTGTTCACTAGATGATACAGAACACAGGAAGAGATGGGAAAGATCAAAAACTTGTTGCAAGAGGCAAGAAGGTTAAATGATGAAAGAAATGAAGAAGAGAAGAAAAATTTTCATTTCAGAGTTCTTCCAGACAAAGGGGAGATAAAGAAAATAATGACAGAAGATCAGGGGATGGGGCCTCATTAAGATTGTTATACACAAATGCTGATGGATTAGCTGGTAAGGCAGTGGAATTAAAAGATAGGATTCACAACAGTAAGGCAGATATAGTAGCAATTACAGAGACTAAGTTGAGTGAGGACATAAACAGTGTCACAGTTTTTCCCAAGGGCTTCAGAATACTAAGGGTTGAAAGATCTGAGAGGACTGGTGGAGGAATAGCACTACTCATAAGTGAAAGGATTCAAGTTGAAGAAATAAACTTGGCTATAGAAAGGGAGTTCAAGGAATTTCTTGTTGCTCGCATAAATACTGGGTCAGAGAGCATTATAATAACTGTTGTATACAACCCTCCAAGGAACCAAAATAGGCTTGAAGTTTATGAGGAAAGTCATATAGGTACTATTGAAGTCATAAACTCAGTTGTTAACATGGCACGGGGAAAAAAATGTAGGATTTTGATTATGGGAGACTTTAATCATAAAGAGATAGATTGGATAAATCTTGACCCACACAGTGGTGATGACTCATTTGGGGCAAGATTCCTAGATTGCGTACAAGGGAATTTCCTACACCAACATGTAATGGAACCAACAAGGGCCAGGGGTGGGGATGAGCCATCACTACTTGATCTAGTGTTCACAGATAGTGTGTTGGATATTGAAAAAAATTAGTATGAACCACCAATTGGAAAGAGTGACCACTGTGTGTTGTTGATGGAGTATATCATTGAAGATATTCTTCCTGAGAGTAGACGCACTGAAGACATGAGGAGGAACTATCCGAAAGGAGATTACATCAAAATGAATGAGCTTTTTGCAGTTCTTGACTGGAGAACCTTATTTTACAACAAATCTGTACAAGAAATGTATGACATCTTTTGTGAGAAATATGGGAAGATGGTAGATTGCTGCATACCTGTCACCAAAGTAGGTGTAATTCATGCCAGAGAGAAATGGTTCGATAATGGGTGTAAAAGAGCTAAGGAGTGGAGAGAGAAATGCTGGAAAAGGTATAGGAGGAGAAAAAACATAAATGCCTGGCAAACCTACAAAAGAGCAAGAAATGACTACCTAAGTAAAAGGAGAGAGGCAGAGAGAGAGACTATGAGAAGGACATCACCAGGAAGGCTAAAGAAAATCCCAAGCTTTTCCACAGCTTTATCAGAGGAAAACTGAAGGTAAAAGAACAGGATTTAAGGCTAAAGAGAGCGGATGGAAGCATCACTGAGACGGATGAAGAGATCTGCAAAGAATTGAACAAGGAGTTTCAGTCAGTATTTACAGTAGAAAATACCCCACCCCCTCAGATTGCAGAGATACAAGCTCAAGGGCCGGTATTAGAGAACATCAACCTTACAACCACAGAGGTATGCAAAGCGCTGAAGGATTTAGATGTTCATAAAGCTACAGGTCCTGATGACATATCCCCTCATGTGCTTAAAAAATGCGCAAACTCAATATCCGTGGCACTAAGTAGTATATTTAAAAAGTCACTGGAGTCAGGGGAGATTCCAAGATGCTGGAAACAAGCAAATGTGATACCTAACTTCAAAAAGGGAAGGAGGGATACGGCTCTAAACTATAGACCAGTTTCCTTAACCAGCATAGTTTGCAAAGTTATGGAGAAACTACTAAGGAAACATATCTCTCTTCACTTGGAATCCTTCAACTTTTTGTCAGTGAGGCAACATGGCTTCAGAGAAGGTAGATCAACAGTAACAAACTTATTATAATTTTATGATGAGGTAAGCCAAATCTTACAGGAAAGAGAGGGCTGGGCAGATTGCATATTCCTAGACTTCCAGAAAGCGGTTGACACTGTTCCACATGGGAGACTTATTAGGAAGCTGCAATCAATAGCTAGAATAGGTGGAAATGTTTTGGAATGGATAAAAACTTACTTAGAAGGAAGGGAACAGAGGGTTAGAGTAAGACACTCAGTGTCTGAATGGAGAAGAGTTAGTAGTGGAGTTCCACAGGGTTCAGTTTTAGGGCCACTTTTGTTCCTTGTATATGTAAATGACCTACCAGAGTCTGTAAATTCATTCATGAATATGTTTGCAGATGATGCAAAGATTGTGAAGAAAGTAAAAAACGAGAACAATGGTAGAGAACTTCAGGAGGATCTAAATAATCTGCATGAGTGGTCAGAAAAGTGGCTAATGAAATTCAATACTTCAAAATGTAAAGTAATGAGAATGGGTACAAGTGCAAGAAGGCCCAATGACTACTCGGTGGCTGGAGTACAACTTCAAGAGACAGAAAATGAGAGAGATCTAGGAGTAAACATACTGGCAGATTAGTCTCCAGAAATACATATAAATGGCATAGTAAGGGCAGCATATGCATTCTTATCAAATGTAAGGGTAGCCTTCAGGCACATGGACAAGGAAATGTTCAGAAATATTTATGTAACCTATGTGAGGCCAAAACTCGAATATGCAGCCCCCTTATGGAATCCGCACTTGAAAAAGCACATAGCTAAGCTTGAAAAAGTTCAAAGACATGCCACGAAACTGGTGCCAGAAATACGCAATCTTAGTTATGATGAGAGGCTGAGGGAATTAGACTTACCATCACTCGAAGCTAGAAGAGTGAGGGGGGATATGGTGACAGTCTTTAAATTCCTTCATGGATATGATGACATAGGGATTTTCATTATCCCATCTAATGACACCAATTTGTAAGATAGTATCCCACCGAGTGTCACCACTGACGTAGGGCATTTCTCCTTCCTACGTATATATAATTATAATTATGGTAGCGTGGTTGGTGAAAGACATCTTCTTATTATTAGTTTATTCTTATTTTAACATCTATGTACTCAGAGCTCCTATTACTACAGTTCCTGTCACGACTAATTCCTGAGTCCCACCCCCTAAAGGGGGAGGCTAACTCAGCTGTACTGTGTTAACTCTGCTGCTGGCAAGGCCCGGTCTCTAACTCAACTCACTGTGCCTGCCCTGGGTGGTTCTTGAAATACCCCAAGGGCAGGGGCGTGTCTTGACATCCAGTCCTGCAAATCAACTCCAGGTTCGAAGTGGAGTCCCGCCTATAAGGGGAGGGGCTATTCCAACGAGCCTATTGCAAAGGAGTGGGTGGTAATCGCCTATTGCCATTGGGTATCTCCCCCGGGCATGTACTTCACATTTAGGACAAGGGTCTCTGTGTGGTATGGGGAATAAAGGACTGGTTTATATCTCTCACCCTCTTGAGATATGAGATACGCCAGATGCCGAGTCCCACGGGACCCGCTATATATCTTCGTGACACATTTTAACCGTAGGCCTCGTCCTATCACACTCTGGAGAGAGTGTTCAATGTTTCCTTTGACACCTAGCCCAAAAGTCCTACGACATCCCTCCCCACCACACTGAAATATCTCTTATTTCAGTTTCATCATCCTAACTAACATTTGTTTACAATAAAAACGGGGCCGAATTATTTAAGTTATCATCTAAGAAATCCTATTTCTATGAACCCTAAACAAATTACACAAACATAACATATATATAGTATAATTTCAGTGTGTAACTAATATCAAACATTAATTAAGATCAAAAGTCAGTTTAAATCAAAACATTAATTCATCTACTTCTCTCGTTTCTTTAAAAGACAAAATTGAGTTAATTACAGTAAAATTATGACTCATGTAGAACATTAGCAAACAAATTAAGTAGAGTATTAGCATGAATACACATTTAAAATGATATAGACCATAACATCAACAGTAATTTCTATAAGAGACCTTATCTTAATAAATTCTATTCCTATCATTATTCGGGGCATTAATTTATTTTAAAATTTGGCCTTAAAAACTACTCCTGAAACAAAACATGTTTTACTGTGTGTAAAGTCAAAACATTTACTATTTCAATATGCAATTACTATTCAGAGACCAATTAATATAAAAACTTAATGAACACAAAGATTAAATCATAATTCAAATAATAATGATGCTAAAACAAAACACTAATATTATTTAAGCAGAAAAACAACTTATTAATCTTAGTGCAAATCATACAATTTATCCTCAAACAAAACATTTGTTACTTTTAGTAAAGTTAAAACATTCACTATTTCCATATTCAATTACTATTCAGAGACCAATGGATAGGAGAACTTAATGGACACAAAGATTAAATCATAATTCAAATAATAATAATGCTAAAACAAAACACTAATATTATTTAAGCAGAAAAACAACTTATTAATCTTAGTGCAAATCATACAATTTATCCTCAAACAAAACATTTGTTACTTTTAGTAAAGTTAAAACATTCACTATTTCCATATTCAATTACTATTCAGAGACCAATGGATAGGAGAACTTAATGGACACAAAGATTAAATCATAATTCAAATAATAATGATGCTAAAACAAAACACTAATATTATTTAAGCAGAAAAACAACTTATTAATCTTAGTGCAAATCATACAATTTATCCTCAAACAAAACATTTGTTACTTTTAGTAAAGTTAAAACATTCACTATTTCCATATTCAATTACTATTCAGAGACCAATGGATAGGAGAACTTAATGGACACAAAGATTAAATCATAATTCAAATAATAATAATGCTAAAACAAAACACTAATATTATTTAAGCAGAAAAACAACTTATTAATCTTAGTGCAAATCATACAATTTATCAATGGCACTTATTCAAAACTATATCTAAGGGAGACTCTGAGTTTTCGCTTAAAATTATCTTAAAGCTAGTAAAACAAAAAAAATAAAAATAAAAATAAAAATATTTTGTCTTTTAGCACAGTGGACAAAGACGGTGGGGACATTTTCTTTCCCATTTTTTCAGTTCTAATACGGGGGTAATTTTAATTAACTAATAAGGGATTTTTAAATACCCTTCTTTCTCTCTTCACTAAAGTTTGGACATGTATAGGGATTATTTTTCTTTCTGTTTGAATCCCATCAACGCGTTTACGTGGCTTCTAAAGGTATTATTAAAATATTTTAAAATATTTCTGTGTTTCTTTTCCTCTCTTTTCACTACAGTTATGACATGTATGGGGATTTCCTTGTTTCTGGGATTTCATCAAGATTACATGGTTTTTTAAAGTAGTTTAAAACTTTTATTTCTCTTTCTAGGCGACTTTTGTTTTCTCTGTCTAGGACGACTTTTATTTTCTCTGTCCCTTGCTCATGAATTCTTGCTAGGCGCGATTCCACGGTTTCCTCGGGGATTCCATTTTTTTTTATTTACATGGCCTTTTAGAGTTTTTTTTTAGGACTTCGTTTTCTCTGTCTAGGACGACTTTTGTTTTCTCTGTCTAGGACGACTTTTGTTTTCTCTGTCCCTTGCTCATGAATTCTTGCTAGGCGCGATTCCACGGTTTCCCTCGGGGATTTCATTTTTTTTTTCACTCCCCCGCCGTCCTTGCTGCAGGCCCAGGTTTGTTACCATATCTCCTTTACTCGGATAGGCAAGACAAAAAGGAAGGATTCGGCACCTTTCTAATCCTTCCAGCCTGGCTTCCTCGTCCCGCCCTCGGCCGATCTTGACTAAGACCACCACGCAGGAGACCTGCAACGTCACAGCGATTCTCTTCCGTACGGCCATCCACACGTACCTTCGAAGCAGATCTCGGGATGAAAATTTGAACCTCTGTCACTACTACAGTTGTAAGAAAGGTTCCCTATGACTTCAGGGTACCAACAATGGCCATACGTTGGTAATCGAGGCTATACTTGGCCTCCCCTGCAACTGCAAGTGATTGCAATCTCTATTCAATGGGCACTAGGGACTTGTCTGAGCGGACAAAATCTAAAGACTTTTA
The DNA here is from genome assembly GCA_037179515.1 of Halocaridina rubra. Lineage (NCBI taxonomy): Eukaryota > Metazoa > Arthropoda > Malacostraca > Decapoda > Atyidae > Halocaridina > Halocaridina rubra. The sequence continues at coordinate 45,606 of JAXCGZ010019240.1, forward strand.
GAACTTGCAGGTCGGGGCTGCCTAGGAATAGGGTGGTAATGGAAGGTATGTGTCTACACAACTAGATTATTATTCCAAGATACTTAGGGCTTAGCAACTGCTACATAGCATTACTCTACTATAAATGTCAAAAAGAACAATCATTAAATGCTGAGAAAAGCCACTAAAGAAACATTCTTATTAGCGGTGGCTACAGTAACATCAAGTATGAATTCAGTTAAAAGATACAAATCATCAAGTTACTGCTGATTTCATTTCAAAAATAATAATTAGCAACAGGCCATTGAGAGATAGCAACAATATCAGTCAACATAATAACATTACTAATAATCATGATCTAAAAATAAGAATAATAAACAATAAAAATAAATATACTAAATCAGAAATATCAATATATATACAATGGAGACTGGCATTCAGAAGTAAGAACAGAGTTCTATACTTATACTTCATAGTAATGCTCATTCTAACACAGTCTCTTTTAATATTTAAATTCCTGCTGTCATAATCAATGTATATATATAGAGCATAAGTGGCAACTCGCTGGCTCCACAATTTGTCAATGGGAGTTCTATCTATTCTCTAAACAGTTGCGACATGTGGCACAAACATTTATGCAAATGGCGGTACTACCGATGTCTTATCAGTATTTATGCAATAACAGCATGCAACAATCTATTGACTGCAATAAAATGTAGGCACAATTATCGCCTAGCTTCGCTGGAAAAAAACACACAAAAAAAATCAAAGACAGCAACGTTCTTTTAGCATTGAACGGAGCCTCTGTCAGGCTCAGAGTCGAGTGAAAGGTAGGAGAGGAGAGAGAGAGAGAGAGAGAGAGAGAGAGAGAGAGAGAGAGAGAGAGAGAGAGAGAGAGAGAGAGAGAGAGAGAGAGAGAGAGAGAGGCTGGGCGACCGTGAAATACGTTGCGGTTTCCACTCACAAGTCAGCTGAGATGGGCCTCTGTCTTTTACTTGTACTGAAAATAAAAAATTGTCGCAGAGTATCTCTAATAATAAAATAAATAAACAAATGAACGTGAACAAACGTTAGCAATGACTATCGATAGAGTCTTACGTTTATTGTCAGCGGCTATTCTCATTCCCTCATTAACAAAAACAAAAGCAAAAAGAACTTAGTGTACAACTGCAGAACTGTCGAAGCATAAATCCATTCCTTTCTGTTTAATCTTGATAAGGACTTTACTGTAACAGCATACACATCCTCGTCTATAATGACAATTCTTTTCTTGCTATAAATCAGAGGGTTGAGTCGGAGCGCACCCACTCTGATGAAATTAAAACAAAAGATTAAAATCATATGTGACACTATCCCTACTACTATCAACAAAAGTACAAATATCTTTTTCTTAACAACTTCTTAAAAAGGACTTAAGTGTCATTAATTTTAACTTTAAAACTCAGCAAATAATCTCTAATAATCTCAATTATCTTTAATTAGCTCAATTGTAATCTAAAATTCATGAAAATGATAGGGATTAACCATAGTTATCTCTAGATAATCTTTTCCAAAACTCTTTAAATAAGATTTTAAAGATTTCTTCAATACAAAAACTATATAACAAAAACGGGAATCTGAAAAAATATAAAAAGTCTGTCCCTGTGTATGCAATAATAAAAACAAAAAGTATATTTCATTAGCAACAGTAAAGAATGCATTTTGCTTAAGTTTCAAAATCTCGTACGGAGTTGTACATAAACAATTCAAACATAAAATATATATATTCTTTTACTATCTCGAATTTGACTTATAACTGCTCTGTCTGTTTGCTTTTACGGGGGTGCGCATGTGGGCGCTGTTTTCTCCCCTGTTCTTTTGGCTTCTGGATAAACTTCTGCTCTCTCAAATACGGGATACAGCTGTGTAACATTCTTGTTGTCATTTCGTGTCAGCTCTCACTCTTTCTTTATGACCAAGCTGAAATAATTTTGATAAAACATTATCATGGCTAAAACTCGCAAAGTTTTATTTTATCAATCTAACATATCTCTTCAGACAGATAATGTATATACTGCAGCTAGCAAAGAAAATAAAGAATCATTCATAGATTCACGTCCTTTATCACGTAACATCTATCTTGGAATCTCTCGGAAATCGAATAATAATCTCAATGGCGGAGTAGGGGACAAAACAAAAATAAAACAAACTTGGCATTTCAACCATATCTGGGCAGGTGGAGAATTACTTTCTCAAACATATCCCTCACTAGATATTGCAACAGCGCATCACCTCCCATAAATACACTCTGATATGGCATGCAGAAGGACCTGGCGGAGCAGGGGAACGATCCTCGCAGACTCCCCAATCATGCTTCCTAACGGTGCTTTCCGCGATTTCACCCCCTAGAGCAACCCCCCCATTATACCCCCAGTCATTCATACTCATTCGCTATCACATTCGCTATATCACTTTCAAGACAATCATCCCCTTTCTGTAAAATTCCCTTTTATTTACAACGTTGGTTTCCCTTTCCCTTATCTCTCTGAAGGAGAGTAACGGTGAAATCTCGGCTGAGCCGTGCGGTCACAGACTTCCTCACCAGTCCTAGGTCCCATTCTAACGAACAAACAAACATTCTACTCCCTTGAAGCTACGTTTGGGTGACACTGAAAAACCTTCCCTATTCTAGGACAGCACAAATTCCTCTAATTTACTCTTACTTTCGCCTGCATAGCGCGAAATTAAAAAAACTCATCTCTAAATAATATCACGAAAATTTCTTATTCTTCAAAAATAAGCATGCCACACACGTATCGTAATGTTAATCCCTTCATCATAACAACATTAAAAAACAATCTGTCATTTATGTCTTTCTTTCGCTAAAACATTACTCCCGCGGAGAAAAAACAAACAAAAAAGAAAGAACCTTGAAAACAGGCGCAATCTTAACACACTATTTCTTACGCTTTAAGAAATTTATATAAAAATGATTTTACACGTACTTTAAAATATCAAGGATCAGTACAATTACTACAGATTTATAATAACGAGGTTGGGAGATCGAATGGTCACTTCCACATTCCTTTCTCGAAAATCACACATGTTCTAAGTAAAACCTTAAAAGCAGATTCAAGTATATTACTCACTATAATTCTTACACTTAAGAAATTAATATACTGTAATAGTGATTGCACGTATATCAAAAAATTTTCAATTAAAAATCGATACATTCGCGTTCTTAAAATTCAATCTAAGCATTAATACAAATAAATGGAACACACTTCCAACAAAATTTCTTTACATTACTCAAATTATAACAAAAAACGGAGTTTATTACTGCTTATAGCTATTAGTACAAATTATCCATGTTAGTAATGGGTACAGAAATTCTACTTTTATCAACTTATTAGGCGCCACACCCCTCATAGGCGGGTTGGCTGAGTCAAAGCATAACTACAAGATAAAATGGCGGCATCCACCGACCTCAATTTCTTTTAATAATTGTCCCATTACTCACTGGATACAGATCACAAGTACTTAGCTATTTTAAGGAGGTGGTCCTGAAAAACTTCATGGCAGAAGGCAAGGAAGGAGGGGGTTCTCCTTCTTCTCTTCGAGTAAAATCGACGAATCGCCGTCTTCTTGGTCGGATCCGGCAACTTATACTTCTTGTAATGGGCATTTTCACTCAATGCTCCGGTCACACTTCGGCTTACTAAGAAATATCTTAGGAATAGTTCCTTCAAAGTTTTATAATATTCTCTATTTGACCACTCGTCACTTCTCATCCGCAGACCCAAGTATTTCAGGTAGTCGGTCGCGGGAATTATGGACGGACATTCGCGGTCTTTTACATTTGCGCCGTCGAGTTATAAAAGTGAATTTTTGACTCGAGGCGTCTTTACAACCAGGGCACGGGGTGGGGGCCTTGCCAATACGGAGGCGGGGGAGAGTGGCTGGATCTCATAATATGATACTGTAAGTGAAGGGGGAGCTCTGACTTTCTCGGTGTCACTCTCTCACTGCTGGTAAGCGTCTTGAAGTTTCTTCACTTGTACTTTTCTTCCATAGATGCTATATATTTTTTTCTTCTATTTTTTTCTTCTTTCTCTTCGGTAAAGTGTCGGCGTGGATAGATCCCGAGCTGTCCACCCCTGACATAGGGATTTTCATTATTCCATCTAATGACACAAATTGTAAGATAGTATCCCACCGAGTGTCACCACTGACGTAGGGCATTTCTCCTTCCTACGTATATATAATTATAATTATGGTAGCGTGGTTGGTGAAAGACATCTTCTTATTATTAGTTTATTCTTATTTTAACATCTATGTACTCAGAGCTCCTATTACTACAGTTCCTGTCACGACTAATTCCTGAGTCCCACCCCCTAAAGGGGGAGGCTAACTCAGCTGTACTGTGTTAACTCTGCTGCTGGCAAGGCCCGGTCTCTAACTCAACTCACTGTGCCTGCCCTGGGTGGTTCTTGAAATACCCCAAGGGCAGGGGCGTGTCTTGACATCCAGTCCTGCAAATCAACTCCAGGTTCGAAGTGGAGTCCCGCCTATAAGGGGAGGGGCTATTCCAACGAGCCTATTGCAAAGGAGTGGGTGGTAATCGCCTATTGCCATTGGGTATCTCCCCCGGGCATGTACTTCACATTTAGGACAAGGGTCTCTGTGTGGTATGGGGAATAAAGGACTGGTTTATATCTCTCACCCTCTTGAGATATGAGATACGCCAGATGCCGAGTCCCATGGGACCCGCTATATATCTTCGTGACACATTTTAACCGTAGGCCTCGTCCTATCACACTCTGGAGAGAGTGTTCAATGTTTCCTTTGACACCTAGCCCAAAAGTCCTACGACATCGATAGAGTGGATAGGGATCGATATTTTGATATGGTTGGCTCTAGAACTAGAGGTCATAGTTTGAAGCTTCGTAAGAAAAGTTCTTTGCAGGATGTAAGGAAATACTTTTTCAGTGTAAGAGTAGTTGATAATTGGAATTGGCTAAGCGAGGAGGTAGTTAATGCTATCTCAATCCATAGTTTTAAGGACAGGTATGATAAGTATCACTAAGTATAAAATGGAACCGATGAGGAGACGGGAAGATACGAGCTTTGGGCTCTTTCCCGTAAACGCAATTAGGTTATCACAAAGTCATCTGCAAACATCATAGTCAATGGTGACTCCTGTCTGATCATGTCCGTCAATCTATTACCACTACAACAAGAAAGACTTGACTCAATCCTTGATGCACTCCCACCCCCACTTTCAACAAATCCGTCAATCTTGTTGCACACCTCCATTACCCTCACATCTCAGATAGTTCTTCACAATTCCCGACTTCTTAAAGCAATACCACATCTCTCGGCACCCTGTCACACGCTTTCTCTAAATTTTCAAATACACAGTGTAATTCTCCATTGCCTTCTCTACACTTTTCCATTAGCATTCTCAAAGCAGTAATTGGATCCGTAGTTGTTAGCTCACAAATTGTCACAGATTTTCTCTGCCGAGCATCCATTAGGTTTTCCCTTAAGTTCATGCTATGGCTAATCAACTCTATGCCTCTATAACTGAAGCATCTCTGTACTTCTCCCTTGTTCCTAAAATTTGATACCAGAACATTTTTTCTTCACTCCTCAGGCATCCTTTCACCTCAATATTTTAAATAACCTTGTTAAAAGCCCCACTGCCATCTCTCGCAAACATCTCCATGCCTCCACTGGAATATCTTATGGATTAACCGCTTTTCATCACATTGCCATCATCGTCCGTTATCAGCCTAACCTGATGTACGTCTTTATCAGCTTGGTCCTCCAGTCTGGTCAGAGGGTACAAGCATTTTTCTCATTTCCTTTTGGCTAACTTCTCATACAGATATTTTTTTGTACTTTTATCTTGCTCCATATCTCCTTATACTCCTACCTACTTTCTCCATCACCTTAGATATTCTAAATAATTTTTGCAAGTCTCTTTCTCCTTGTTTTCCTGGACGTCTTCATTCTACCACCATAATGTGTTTCTTACCTGTAAGAATGATGATAATCCTGTAGATATCTTTTATGTTGCCGAGTGTAGGCTTTATTATATGAATGTGTTAATATATCGCATATCCCATTTGCGTCACAGATGACTTAGGATTAATAAGAGGTATATAAAACACTCCTTCCTCAACAGGGTTTATTATGTAGAAGTTAATAATATGTTACATAAATTTACGACTAATCAAATTACAAGAACAAATGAGAATCTACTTAGAGGGATCAAAACCATAAGTTCTTTACATAGAATCAAATATAAAAGAATTACATCCTATACAGGTTTCTTTCAAGTCATACTCTTTGTACTTAAGAATGTTATTTATTTACTTAAAGAAAGCGGTAATTTTAAATGGAGAATATCTTTGACAAAATACATAACTGCTTAAATAGATAAGTCTCCTTTCCCCTAAAATGAATTGGCCCCTTTTATTTAAACAGTAAGTTACATGAGATACAAAATTACATATAGGATGCATATTAAAGTAAGATAACTATATTACTACATATTTCCTTATAAGTCTAATATTTCTGGAGGCTTTCCTCTGTTCCTCCGATCAGGTAATACAGACTCAACTCTTTCTGATCTCCCGGGTTCTTTACCACTGGGTTGTAGCTGGTCAATGTGTCGTCTGACTACCTTGCCATCATCCAATTCTACTTCGTAGTTCAGATTTCCTAACTTCTTTTGTACTTTTCCTTTAGACCATTTTTCCTTATTGTTATACATTCTGACAACTACGCTATCATTTTCACTGAATTGTCTAATCTTTCCAATTCCTTTCAACCTTTCATACATTTCATTTTCTTTTTTACCTTTTGAGTCAGGTAGAAGTAGATCTAACTTACATCTGAGTCTCCTTCCCATCAATAAAAATGAAGGGCAAACACCTGTTGCTGTATGAGGTGTTGTCCTATATGTGAGTAAAAACTTATTAAGAGAATTATTAATGTTCATGGCTTTAACATTACACATTTTCATTGCATTTTTAAAGGTTTGTACCATTCTTTCTGCTTCACCATTTGTTGCTGGGTGATAGGGTGCAGTTAGTGTATGTCTAATGCCATTTACCTTTAAGAAATTCTCAAATTCTTCTGAACAGAACTGAGGACCATTATCTGTAACTACTCTCTCTGGGATGCCATGAGTAGAAAATAATGTCATGAGGACTTTAATTGTATTTAGAGAAGTTGTTGTCTGCATTGGAATGATGTCAGGCCATTTGCTATAAGCATCAACTACTACTAAATAAGAATTTCCCAGAAAGGGTCCTGCATAATCAATATGCAGTCTCTAATATGGGTATCTTGCACATTCCCATGGGTGTAAACTTATTGACTTAGGGTTGTTTTGCTGTAATGCACAATCCTGACAATCCTTTATATAATCCTTTATATCTTTATCTACATTTGACCACCATATGAAACTTCTGGCTATAGCTTTTGACTTCACAATTCCTTGATGACCTTCATGTATTTCTTCCAAAACCTTTTTTCTGAGTGGCATAGGAATTACTACTCTAGCTCCTCTCAAGATACAGTCTTGTTCTCTACTTAATTCTTCCTTAACTGCTTTATAAGCTTGACACTCTTCTCCTTCTAAGAACTTATTTCCTGTCATCAAATATTCCTTCAATTTACATAGGACCTTATCTTTTGTTGTGCTTTGTCCAATGTTCTTTGCTCTCAGGGGTAAGTTCTGAGTTTCAATCAATAGTATGGACTTTTCATGCCTTTCTGGTGCTTTTTTCTACTGGTAATCGTGACAGTGCATCTGCATTTCCCATTTTACTAGTGGGTCTATACTCTAATGAGTAATTATAAGCAGCTAATATTATTGCCCATCTCTGGAGTCTAGCTGCAACTAGCGTCGGTAGTCCTGCTTTTGGACCTAAGATAGCTAATAGTGGCTTACGGTCAGTGACCAAAGCAAACATTTTCTTTCCATACAAATACATGTGAAATTTTTTAACTCCATAGATCAACGATAAGCCTTCCTTCTCTTTTGAGAATAATTTTGCTCAGCTTTATTTAACAATCTTGAAGCAAATGCAATAGGTTTTTCTGTGCCATCTGGCATTTCATGTGCTAAGACACAACCTATTCCAACTTGTGAGGCGTCACATACTAATTTTAAAGGAAGATTTTCTTTAAAGTGTACTAAAACTTATCAGAACAAATCTCCTTTTTAATTTTTTCAAAAGCATTCTGACACTCCTGTGACCATTTCCACTTTACCTCATTCTTTTATAGCTGGTATAAGGGATGAGCTATTGTTGCTAAATCTTTAATAAATTTTGCATAGAATGTTACTAATCCAAGAAATGTTTGCAACTCTCTAACATTTGTTGGTACTTTAGCTTCCCATACTGCTTATATCTTATCTTTTGTTTTGTGAATGCCATTTTCATCTATCACAAATCCTAAATAATTTCCTGATGATACATTGAATAGACATTTATTCTTGTTTATCTTCATATCATTTTCCTTCATTTTATCAAGTACTTTCTTTAATCTCTGATTATGCTGTTGTTCATCTTCTCCCCCAACAACTATATCATCTACAAAGCAGAAAACACCATTTAATCCTGTGGATAGCTTGTCTATAGTCTCTTGCCATAAGGCTGGACTGCTTGCTACTCCAGAGGGTAGTCCTGTCGGTTGATATAACCCTAAATGAGTATTTAGTGTACATATTTCTTGTGACTTTGTGTCCATTGTTACCTGCTGAAAAGCATTTTTCAAGTCTATTTTCGAGAATACCTTACAACCACCCAAAATAGCAAACATAATACTAGGGTTAGGTAAAGGATGTTGAGCAACTTTTAATTGTGGGTTCACTGTGACTTTATAATCACCACATAGTCTTACTACTCCATCAGGCTTTGCTATGGGTACTAAAGGTGTAGCCCAATGACTATATTTTACCTTTTGCCAATTTCCTTCTTCCTCTAGTCTCAATATTTCTTTTTCGACTTGAGTTTTTAGTGCGAAAGGTATTTGTCTGGGTGGCAAAAATTTTGGCATTGCATCTTCCTTTAATTCTAAGTTTGCAGTCACATTGTTTATAGTACCCAAACCTGGCTTAAAAATTGTTTCATACTCTTCCATTAGATCTTGTGTACTTATACTATTTATTTTTAAATTTGCTTTCTTTATCAATTCTGTAAAGTTTAGCTTTAGGCCTTTTATCCAGTTTAAACCTAACAATCCCTTTCTATTTCCTGTTACTATTACAACTGGTAATTCCACAATTTGTTTCTCATATTTTACCATAACTTCAGCTTTTCCTATTGCTTCAATCTTTTGATTATTGTAATCTGTGATTAAGGAACTTGTGTCCTCCTCTATTTTCAGATAAAGTATACTCTTGGCTACTTCGTCTGAAATCACAGTTATATCTGCAGTCGTATCTAACTGCATTTCTATAGTGTTTCCATTTACTTGTACTTCACACATTATTCTCTTATTTGTGTGAGTGGAATTTAGTTGGAAATCAAAATTTTCTTGTTCTAAGTTTTCTTGTTCTCTTTCTTTTGTACAATGTATGTTTTTCTTTTCAGCTTGTTTTGTTTGTTTCTTAAGACATTTCCTGGAAAAATGTCCATAATATCCACAAAACTGGCACACATTGTTATAACCAGGACACTTATATCTATCATTCGGATGATGATTATTATAACCACACCTGCAACATTCTTTATATTTGTTACTATTAGGTGTCTGTGCTTTATTCCCTTGCCAGTAATTGGAAGTATTGTTCTTATACCTTTTTTCAAAGTTTCCTGTTTTTTTGTGATTTATGGTTACTTGAGCCTGATTTATTCGGTTGTTTGTACTGCATTACTTTATTTACACTTCCAGACTGTGGTTTTTGATAATTTTCCTCAATCCTTTTATTTTGAACTCGAGACTGTTCATAAGTTCTTGCAATTTCCAACAACTTTTGTAGATTCAAGTCTTTAGCTTGTAATAGCTTTTCTTTAAGCTCACTGGATTTGCATTTACAAATGACTAAATCGACTATTAAGTCTTCCTCAGAGTTATGGGTATCATATTTGCAAAATTGACTTTGCTTCTTTAATCTCGTGATAAACATATCTATACTCTCATTTTCTCGAGGCTCAAGTGCCATGAATACGCTACGTTCGTACCTGATATTTTCACTGGGGTTAAAATAGTTCCCTAATGCTTCTACGGCTTTATTATATGTATTATCCTCAGGGGTTAGTGTTTTAAATATATCCTGAACCTCTGGGCCTGCTATGTGCAGTAGGATGCTGACCCTCTGCTTGTCAGTTTTCGTGGCCAACCAATCCAAATAGATTTCAAATGAATCAATATATTTCCTCCACCTATGTGCCACTGTTCTAGGGTCACATTCAATAGAAAAACGAGGTGGTGCTGGTATTTGAGAAGTCATTCTTGTGCCTTTATTTATTATAGGCTTAGCCCAATTACTTTCCTTTAATTATCTCTATCTTATTAGATAATTATCTTTATCTTAATCCAGGTACTGTATAACCTTTACTACATAATATACATGCATGTAACTAAAAATTACTTAGCTTATGCACATTCATAAAATTATATTGACGAATGTTTTCTTTCCGTTTGCTGCTGAGGGTTTTTTGCTGGCTGACGTAAGAATCTTCTTGGTTGCCTGAGGTACGATGTCCTCTTGAGCGGAAGATATCTGGCAGGAACTGGTTATCGGTTATTATTATCGTTCCCCTCACAACTCTTTCTTCTAAGTTTGTTCATCTCGTCGTCCAATAATGTGTTTCTTACCTGCAAGAATGATAATAATCTTGTAGATATCTTTTATGTTGCCGAGTGTAGGCTTCTTTATTATATGAATGTGTTAATATATCACATATCCATTTTCGTCACAGATGACTTAGGATTAATAGGAGGCATATAAAACTCCTTCCTCAACAGGGTTTATTATGTAGAAGAAGTTAATATTATGCTACATAAATTTATGACTAATCAAATTACAAGAACAAATGAGAATCTACTTAGAGGGATCAAAACCCTAAGTACTTTACATAGAATCAAATATAAATTACATCCTATAAAGGTTTCTTTCAAGTCATACTCTTTGTACTTAAGAATGTTATTTATTTACTTATAGAAAGCGGTAATTTTAAATGGAGAATATCTTTGACAAAATACATAACTGCTTAAATACATAACACCAAATAACATTATCGTCCTGCTTCTCTCCAGAGGTCACCCCCCAGAACCTTCTTAGTTGTCTCCCTCACCATTTTGCATTAGTTCTCCAACTGTCCAGCCCCTCTTCACCATTACCCAGTGCCCGTTCCATCTCGTCCATGAATTTCATGAAACAGACTTCTTCCTTCAACTTCCAATATCTGATTGAGTCATCCCTTATCTTGCTTTTCTTCGCCTCCAAGGTCATTCTACACACCATTATCTGATGTTGTCTGGTTACACTAACTCCTATCTCCACCTTAGTCTCCAATTGCATTTAGGTTGGATCTCCTGCACAACACAGGCCACCTGGGTTCTTCCTCCTTCCTAGAATATATATTCACCACAGCCATTCCCACCCTCGTTTTTGGAAAGTTAAACACTATCTGCCCTTCCACAGTGCTATTCATTAACATCGTACTTGCTCATCACATCCTCATCAGCTCTGTCCCCTTCTCCAACATGCCCATTAAAATCTACTCTAATAATCGCTCTTCATCCCTGTATACACACTCCACAACTAATCTACCTCACTCCAGAGTCCTTCTCCATCTCACACCCTGTGTGAGGTGCATATGCACTGATGACATTCAATATCATCCCTTCAAATTCCAGCATCACACTCATCTTTCCATCAGACACTATCTTCACTTCTAACACAGTCTTCGTTTATTCTTCTTCCAATATTATCCCAATGCCATTTCTCCTTCCATTCACTCCATGGTAGAGTAGTTTACACCTCGCTCCTATGCTTACTACCTTGTTCCCCTTCCACTTCCTTTCTTGAACAGAAAATATATGGATTTCTTCTTTACCTCTCTCTGTCACAGTACTAACATTTAGGGTACCAAGTCACACCTCCACAATCCTTCCCCTCTTGCAACATTCGGATACGCCTCCCACCCTTCTAACTTCCCCTCCTTTGCCCAGCAAGCAGTTGTTCGTAGTCCGGACCTCGAATTAATAAAAGTGCAACTACTACTGTTTGTTTGCTGTTTTGTCACCAATAATCCCCGTTCGAATGGGGGTTGACACAAACAGGATGGCAATGGGGAATAAGGAATGGATACTCTTCCTAACGCCGTGCGGTGAGTAGTTCTCGAATCGAGTGCTCTGACTACTGCGTTAACAAGGTCCTCAAAAGTAACGACTAAGATTATTTTCCCATCGACTGTTCCAGAAAAAAAGAAAATATTGTAAAAATAAGTCTACACTTTCTTATATTGCTCAATAGGGTAATTAATAATATATTGTATAGACCTTCTACTACCACAAATACTTCCATTAATTTATTTTTGATATTTGTTGGTTTTTGTCCATGTGTGGTGAGGTAATTTTGACAAAGGGCGATTCAAGGCACTTGATGTCCTAATTACATCATGTACCAATCAAGGCATGTAATGTCTTATTTACATGTGCTAATCAAGGCAGGTAATGTCTCATTACCTGCCTTGATTGGCACATAATGTAAATAAGACATTACCTGTCTTGATTGGCACATGATGTAAATAAGACATTACCTACCTTGGTTGGCACAAGATGTAAATAAGACATTACCTGTCTTGATTGGCACATGTAAATGTCTTCTTTAAATGTGCCAATCAAGACAGGTAATGTCTTATTTACAGCATGTGCCAATCAAGGCACGTGGCATTGTTTACATCACATGCCTTGATTGGAACGTGATGTCTTGTTTATACATCACGTTCCAATCAAGGCTGGTGATCTCTTATAGCAACACATACCTTGCTTGGGACGTGATGTCTTCTGTACCTAAAAACTGTTTAGCGCTGTTCTCCTGGCATTGTCAAGAGGAGTAGAAGGTTGGATGAAACCTTCGCAACTTAGATATTTATGAATTTATGAATTTAAATTTTTTTTTGTTTTTTTTTAATTATTTTTTTTTTTATATAACGTCATATAAACTATGCAATCACCGTTTTTTGTTAATTAAAAATACATGCAAACATGCAAGGCGGATCTTTATTACCCTGATAAAAATACTTTAGTTACCCTTAAAATACACTCATAGAAAACCAAGTTGAGAAAGAAAACTTTAATGAAACACAAACTTCATTAAATGACTCTTTATTAGCAAAATTCAATATGACAAATATAACCATTCCATAACCTGGAACGCCATAGCACAATTAGTATCATAACACATTATGGAATACCATAATTCCGGGTTACAACATGGATAACAGAAACTGGTCAATATATTAATATTAAAATTGACAGTTAAGATAGGAGAGTTACCAGATAGTGATATATAAACTGAATTTTTGAACATAGCCGAATTTTTTACGTAAAACCACCCTTCAGAGCCATGCAAAAATACCAGGATTCCCCCCACTACCTAAACAAGAGACCCTAGGGAAAATACTCGCACTACCCACAAATATTTTTGAATATTACATCATAATGGCATAGAATTACAAAAATGGCCTCTAATATTTGATACATTTATATTTAAAAAAATATATAAATAAGTCACTAATAATATATATAATATTATAATGCAAATCTATAGAAATTTTATACAAATATGATTACAAAACTCAAATCATTATCAATATATATTCCTCAATGGATTGGACATTATTTCAACTCTTATTTTTCTATATAAATTTCAAAATTTAAATGGGTATCACTAATGAATATCAATTTAACTTCATTTAAGCAATACATTAATTATCAATATAACTGCAAAAATCTATTAACACTAATATTATTACAAGACAAACTTCAAACATTATTGAATAATCATTCCTATTTACTTAACACAATTATTTATATATATTTCAAGTCGCAATATATGAAAAATATGCTTAGATTTATTACAATACACTTCTATAATTTATGAGTATTAAAGTAACTCTAAATTACACAAACAATATCAGTTATTCATCTAAGCATTTTTCAAACATTAAAAAAATTACAAGGCACACTAACAAGTAATGAATATTGTCAACTCTAATTACTCCAGCAATACTGTAATTTACAACTTTAAAATGTTAAAACAATTAGAAAATACCCTATTATTGAACCTTATTTTCACAAACTTAAATAAATTTCATTTTTTACACTGTTGATTATTATGGTCCATCGAAATATATTACAATAAAGAAGTTAAACACGTAGTGACTTAATCATTCCATTTACAAACCTATTCTTAGCCAAACCTACAAAGTTTGATACAGAAGTTTGGTTAACTATGTTGGAGAAAAATGTAATGTGATAGTTGAAAGAATACAGTAAAGGATATAAGTTTCAAAAATGATCTGGGATTGGAGATGACTAACGTAAAAATCTTATTTATTAGTTTGTGTCAAATGAGTTCCTCAGGGCACCAGAAGAACGGGAAGACCCCCAGACCTACTTGGACGGGAACTAGGAGACACTTGGTCGGATTTTACTGGAAATCTCTAGAAGTGAAGACATAGGAAAGAAATGTATGATAAAGGCAACGAGGCCTTTTGCGTCATATAGCGTTGAAGGCGTCGGAGTTCATTGGAAATCTATTCAGTGAAGACATAGGAAGGAAATGAATGATGGAATGGCAGCGAGGTCTTTTGCGTCATATAGCATTGAAGGCGACGATGAGGAGTTTGGGAATCGAGCAGTGGGGAAAGATTATCTATATGAAGGCAATCAGATAGGAAATGTGGCTATTAAATTACTGTCTAGTAAATGTTTGACATGATACAGGTGAGAGAGAACTTTGTAATGCTAGATCGAACTTTATAAATAAATCAATATTTAAAGGCACAACAATGAAGACACTAATATTTTAAAATATTCAAGACCTATATATATTTCAGAACTCAAATGGTAAATACACATTTCTATGAAACTTCACTGATATCAAACCTTTTTAAGTTCATATATATCTATAATCAAGTATTATGCATACATACATACATTTCTGAAAAGTACAACTTGTTGGTGTCCACCCTTATCTAAATGGGGACTTTTTGGGACACAAAATAGTCCAACCACACACACACACCGATCAGGAGACGGGAAGATACGAGCTTTGGGCTCTTTCCCGTAAACACAATTAGGTAATCACAATTAGGTAATCACACACTCACATATTGCTTTGGTAGTTGCCCGAGTACTAGAATCCTCTCCCATGTTCTCATACTCCGTGTGGGGCAGAAGTTGGTTGTGGCAGTCTGACCTCTTTTGATGGGAGAGATGTTGATCATCCATTTCTCCTGCGTTTTCTCTTCTTGCTGCAAGACAACAAAGAGATGAAATGATGATCTGTTATGGAAGGAGAAATACCAAAATGCATCAATATAACGTTTGTGAAAATGAACAATTTCGAAATGGACGACAAATGATAAGAAGGAATATACATCATGGTAAGAGAGTGATGTCTCGATGGTGAGTGACCCATTATCTGGGAAACACCGTTTCATGTGTCACAATCAGTGCCCACTCGAATGGGGGTGGGCACTGACAGGTTGAAGTTGGGGGATTAAGGCTAGAATCCCTTCCTAATGTCCCGCAGCGGGATCGAACCAGCGTTAGTCGATTACGTACTCGTGGACTCATAACACTGAGCTATCGTGGTACTTATCTATAACAGAAAAGAAAAAAATATTGGTAAAAGTCAGAAGAAAGTAGCAGTTATAGAGGAATGAATGTGAACCAGTGACCGTGGAAAGTACTCTCAAGTGTAGAAAAGAGATGCTATACAAATTGATCGGTTTTACGTCATGGACTCCCTTTACTACTAAGGGTTAGGAAGGTGCCTTCTTGTGAGGGATTTTGGTTTTGGAAAGTGTGATCGTTACCCTGAGGGTATGCCCTTGCTAACTTCTAAGGGTTAGGATTGTGCCTTCTTGAGAAGGATTTTGGCTTTGGAAAGTGTGATCATTACCCTGAGGGCATGCCTTTACTAACCTCAAACCGTGGCAGGCCACGATCCCTCAGCTGAGGCCTTAAAGTCGTGGACGCTACCACTTTGCCACGGTGAGCACAGATGCATTGAAAAGTAATGAGTAACAATCAGTGCAAGCTAGAATAAATCAAACATTCAATACGAAATATTAATTTTTTGGTAAGTTAACAGTTTAGTATCGCGGCCGAATTTCGGCTATTTCCTGCCAAAAATATAGCCAAATAACAGAGTTCAGAAATAAATTACCAAAACAAAAGATAATTTTGGATATATTTTTTGGTAGAGAATGCAAACAAAATACTAACGCGACAATTCTTAACCTAACCATTCATAACCTAACCTAACCTAACCATTCTTAACCTAACCTATGTTGCCTAGGAATAGGGTGCGATATTAAACTGTTAAATTACCTAATTTTTGTAGGTCAAAAAAGAATTCCGAGAAGAGTGACACAGTGAAAAATAAATGAGATTTGATAAATTAGAAGATAATGCACTTTATCCAGAAATGTAGTCACCGTGGCTCAAGCGGTAGCATCCGCGGCTCTGAGGCGTCAGGTCGAGGGTTCGCGCCACGTCACGGTCTGAGGTTTGCAAGGGCATGCACTCAGGGTAAGGATTACATCTGCCAGAACAAGTCCTTCGCAAGAGGGCAACCGTCCAAGCTCTTGGTAGAAAAGGGAGTCCGTGACGTAAAACCGGAACAAGCACTTTATCCTGAAATACAGAAAATTTCGGGAAGAAAAAACAAATATCTACATAAGTTTTCTTTGCCTTTCGAATAGGGGTAGACACGTTGGAGCTGGGGAATTAAGGCTGGTTGCCCTTCCACATGCGCCGCAGTGTGATCGGATACAGGTTTGTCACTCCTGAGTCAAGCGATCTAACCATTGTGCTACCACCGACCCCATATAACAGAGAGAGAGAGTATAAGAGCAAAGTTCTATCTATCCCAGATTTCGGTTTCGGTTTTACGTCACGGACTCCCTTTTCTACTAAGGGCTAGGACGGTTGCCTTCTTGCGAAGGACTTGTTTTGGCAGATGTAATCGTTACCCTGAGTGCATGCTCTTGCTAACCTCAGACCGTGACGGGGAGCGAACCCTCGACCTGACGCCTCAGAGTCGCGGAAGCTACCGCTTGACCCACGGTGACTACTAAAGTTCTATCTATCCCAATACCAGGGATATCCTCTCAAGTTACCTCCTACACAACAGAGTACGAGAAAGGACTTATTTCTCTCCCACAAAAAAGAGGCTGACCTGGCTTGTCTAGTTGTAGGACTCAAGTCCTCTTGTAACCAGGAAAATATCTTAAATTGATAGAATAAATATAATCTATTATTTGGTCTGCTAGTAATGTCTCTAGCCATATTGTGTCACTATTTATACCCATTCTAATGGAGTGAAATGTTGGAGTAGGGGAAATAAGGCTAAATACCCTGCCTAACGATCCGCGGTGGGTCGAACATGGGTTTCTCACTTCCTGAGTCAAGAGCTCTAACAACTGTGCTACTACGACATCAACCCTGTAATAAAAGTGCGCGTTTCTTGGGCAAATACACCGATATCTTCACCTACTTTCTCAGCATTTTTTAAGGCAGTTTAAATATTTTAATCATTCCTGATTTCCGGTTTACGTCACGGACTCCCTTTTCTACCAAGGGATAGGACGGTTGCCTCCTTGAGAAGGACTTGTTTTGGCAGATGTAATCGTTACGCTGAGTGCATGCACTTGCTAACCTCAGACCGTGACGGGGCGCGAACCCTCGATCTGACGCCTCAGAGTCGCAGACGCTACCGCTTGAGCCACGGTGACTACTTCATTTCTGATTGTGGAAGTATTTTTTTTTTGCCGTTTGTCTTTTTAAGTCACTATTAAAACACAGTCTAACCCCCCCCCCCCTCTATAATATATATACAAGTAAGAAGAATTATCCCCCCCCACTTGTCCTCCCTATTAGCTCTCTTAAAGTTCAACAATTCAACAACTTGTTAATAGTTGTTGATCGTCGTAAGAAATTAAGATATTTGTATCTATCATACAATGGTCTCTGAAAGTTTTTTTTTTCACAAATAAGTTAATATAATAGCTGCTGGCAGACGTAGTCACCGTGGCTCAAGCGATAGCGTCCGCAACTTTGAGGCGTCAGGTCGAGGGTTCACGCCCCGTCACGCTCTGAGGTTATCAAGGGCATGCGCTCAGGGTAACGATTACACCTGCCAAAACAAGTCCTTCTCAAGAAGGCAACCGTCCTATCCCTTGGTAGAAAAGGGAGACCGTGACGTAAAACCGGAACAATAACTGCTGGCAGACAAACGGAAGTTACCTGGAACTCAACAAAGGTGAAGGCAGAGTAGGAAGCCTTCAAAAGATCCATCATCTCTGATAGGATATTTTCCTTGTCACTGGAATAAATTAGTCGATAATGGGGACCGCCGTAGAGTAACCAGTAATATGCTAGACAAAGGAGATGACGAACTAGCATTCAAGCTCACTGTGGGGCGATGGGAAGGGCATCCAGGCCTAATTCCTCAGCTTTTGTCTTCTCAGAGACTAACAATTACATAGGACGTAAAAAATTTGAATAAAATTATACAGACATATCCTTCACACTGAAAGAGAATCAACCTCTAGGACAACACTGGGTCCGCGTCTGTGCTCCCTGTGGGGCTTAAGGAAGGGCATCCGTATGTCCTCAAATTGGGGACTAGGAGTTTAAAACAGGAAAAAATGTGAGCAATATAACACGAACACATATTTCATCCTTCACAACGACGGAGGATCAAATATTGGGTCCACTTTCACACAAAAATATGTCATCCTTCGCTTCCAAAGAGCTCCAAACGCAACGACCACCTTGACTGGAGGTCTAAGTCCAACTGAAGTCTGAAGGCGCTCTCTACCCTGGCTAGCTTAACCAATGGGTAAAATTACCCCCATAGTGAGAGAGAACCCCCCCCCCCATTAATCCAATATAATAAACAAGAAGGTAAACAAGGTTGTTTCCCAGTAAAATGTGTTATTTACCCATAAAACCGTTTTGAATATTATTATTATTATTATTATTATTATTATTATTATTATTCAAAATTATGTCATGAAAATTAATTAATACTAAATTCACCTTAATAAAATATAAAATTGTCTAATTTACAAACAATGCCAGTTCAACAAGTATCAATAATAATAATAATAATAATAATAATAATAATAATAATAATAATAATAATATATGTTAGTGACAGGAGAATTCCCCATTCCTGAAAACCAAGTTATCCTTTTTACATCTTCCGTATCGTTTCCGATCTGTGGTTGTATTATTCCTTACCAACATTTTCATAATTGGAGCTTATTTTTATTCCTTAAACATAGTTACAATATCCATTACTGCCAAATAACCAAATTATATCTGTTTTAATATCTTCAAAATTTGTAGTATTGTTAGGAACAAGGGTTAACAGCACAGTATATAGTGCTTGGTTTCACAACCTTGTAAGATTGAAAGTTCTAAAGAATAACAGCTAAATGTCTCACCACATACGCCCCCAAGACCCCATACACTACTTCCTGAAAGCTCTGGGGAAAAGCCCAGGATGGGTAGTGATCTTCCTTAGCGACTCGGGGCTTGTGACTATCGGGCAGCTCTTGAACACATTGTAACCCTTCCTCAGTCTATCAGGTTGTCTAGATTTAGTTCAGCCTGTGTAATATTTTCTAGAAAATACCAGGGCAAGATTTGAAGGGATTATCCTCACCTCAAGATATATTAGGTTTTATTTTTGAGTGTTTATCAACATGGCTCATGGCACCAGCTGCCCGTTGCGATACTACAGCTGAAGGTTTTTTGAAATTAAATAGGTCTGTCTATGACAGTTCGATGTTAAGTCTTCCTTCAATTACGGTTCTCTTTCTATGCCTACAGCTACACTGAATATTCTTGGATATTCATCACACATCTTTTCTTATCCCTTCACATCTGACAAGTCATTACACTCTCCATCTCTGTTTCTCTTTACTTTATGTATTCTTCGTGCCCAGGCCCGATGAGGGCTGTTTTATTTTATAATTTTTTTTTGGCCCGTCCTGGTGTCACAATCATAAAAAAAAAAAATATATATATATATACACTATATGTCCCTCATTGTGTGAGTGACTGAATTCCTCCAGTAATGAGGAACGTTAAACATAATTTTTGAAGTTTTGCTTTGGTTACAGCAGTATATCTTTCTCTCTTGTTGCTGGAGGATTCTTGAAGTACCAACAATATCACGATGGTGACAATTTTTTACGTCCACTTATAGATTCTGAGAAAGAAAATATGAAATTCTGCTTTTCTTTCCTGTCCTGTCACACTCCTCCATCCATATGTACCCCTCAGGTTTAGTTACTCCTATGGAACACAGTTGCATACATCAATTGTTAATTAGTTCAAGATCTCATACTCCGGAAGGGGCAGGGATAACTTGTGGCAGTTGCTCTCTTTAGCTGCTCTTCTCCCTAGTTGCAGCTCAGAATGGCGAACCAAGTCAAAGACGCTTCCACTCCAGGTCAGAAGTTTCCAACAATGATAAATATTTATTTATAGAATACTAACATATATCCATCTATTTATGTTATACATTACAAGAAGTTTCATATTTGCCTTTATTCCCATTCTCTATTTTATCAAGTTCTCAGTAGCTTGTGCTTTTTTAGCTTTCAGTTTCCTTAAATGCCTTTTTTATGGAATATTCTTTGTTACAGGCTAATCTAACCCCAGATTCTACACAGATTTTCTTTTGTGCAGCATAGTTGTACATTTTAAACTAACATATTTTTGTGACACCAGGATGGGCCAAAAAAAAAACTACCCTCATTGGGCCTGGTCACAAAAAAACAGAGATGGGGAGTATTGTGACTTGTAAAATGTGAAGGGATAGTAAAACATGTGTAACGAATATCAAATAATATACGGCGTTGATGCAGGCATAGAACGAGAACCGTAAATGAAGGAAGGCTTACCTTCGAACTGGCCTGGACGGTCTTACTTAAGTTCACAAGACCTTTCAGCTGTAATATTGATACAGCTTCATAACTGGTGAGATCTTTAGAGGATATAACACACTGACATTATCTTCCTCTCTCTTGTAGTGTAAGGACTCAGACCTTGACAGATCAGAGACAAACTAAATTTGTGTAGTTTTTTTAGGCATTGCATCCGTGGACCAAAGCGGCAATGGTAAGAGTGCTTGACTCGAGAGTTGAGATCTGCAATGGAGCTCACTGTGAGGTGCTAGGAGGGAATCATGATTTAATTACCCAGCCACACTCTATGTTCACCTCCATATTGAGAACTAATAGTGACACATAACGAGGATTAAATAGGTACTGCGTCCCCTCGAGCTCCTTCCAGAGAAAGGATAATTGTCACGGGGTCATTTATTTAAAATTTTCGTTTTGCCACGGGAAAAATATACGTTTGCAATGAGCAATGATGAATAACTACAAAATATTTGTATTTGCAAACATTTATTAGGATAAAATTGCACATATTTTTTTACACAAATTAAGCACGCAAATAATCTTATATACACACATACATTATATAAAGCTCTTAAATACATATACACACATCAATAAATAGATTATAATACAGAATAGAAAATGTGGAAATTGAAGTTGCCGAAATTTTAAAAGCACCAAAAGATTTGGAGAATCTCGAGAATTGTGCGCGTTCCCTAGTAATCATAAACAGCAACAATAAAAGCATACTATTGTGATATAAACTGTATTTGCTATCTGTCTATACTTCGATGACAAGTATGAGTTTAGACACTAGACATGAATATCCAAACTGTAATTAAAGAGGTGTGAATACGTAAAAACATACTTTTTTAGCTTGTGCTACACATTACTACCCTCTTCATAGAGCCAAAGTGTTCACTCTCAGAAAACGGTTCAAGTTGAGCTGCGAATAAAAAATGTACCTTTTTATGTGAATAAGCATTCCATATGTAGGATATATTAACTGTCCATCTCTTGGGGTACTGGTTGCCTTGATAATTAAGTATAGACTATGATAACTGGAGTACCAACCATTGGGTTTAACAACAAATGACTGGTGTAGGAGGAAATAAACCAATCCGGACCAAGATTGAGAACTGAAACCTGGATTGCTATTGCGAGCCAACCTTCCAATGGGGAAATGATACATCATATTCGCCAATATCTCATACTTGTTTGGGATAGGTACTCTGGTGCCTAAAGCCATGATAAGTATGGATGCTGGGAGTACAAACCATGTGAATACTATGCCAAGGTCAATGTTGAGATGAAGTATGGTGATATCTAGGTATATAAGTACAAATACAAAGAAAGGTTGCATGAATGATTGAATTAGCTTACAGTACAGTATGGTGCAGAGGCCTAATCAGAGGATAAAAGGAACACACTGAGTGCACTGGTGATAGTGTACAAAACGTATGAATGGTGAGTAAAAAATGGATAAAGCAAGAAATGTCGAGGTGAGGTAGAAAACGAGTGTTTGAAGAAAAGTTTATAGACAGGTTCGACTGAAAAATGTGGAAGATGATTAGGCATATGATAAAGTGAATGTGGACCCACTAGTGAATAAAGTGTGACGAGAAAAAGCATGTCAAGTAAGGTCTAACGACAGT
Organism: Halocaridina rubra; assembly: GCA_037179515.1. Taxonomy (NCBI): domain Eukaryota; kingdom Metazoa; phylum Arthropoda; class Malacostraca; order Decapoda; family Atyidae; genus Halocaridina; species Halocaridina rubra. The sequence continues at coordinate 68,407 of JAXCGZ010019240.1, forward strand.
CTGAGGACAACGTGGTTGGAAGGGATGAAGAGAGCAACTGATGGAGTTGCCATTAGATGATCTGTGTCTAAACTTAGAGTACTGTGTGGGTGACCCAAGGATCAGTGTAGCCAGGAAAAGGGGAACAATGGCGACCCTTCACCCCCGAGGTCCTGAAATGAGGGATCAGGTGAGTGGAACTGCTGGCGTGAATAGATGTGCGGTCCGACTCAGACACTGCCTTTTCAACAGGGATTACAGCCCTTCTATATGTATGAAAAAGACTATTATTCCAAAAGTTTCTTGAAAATCCTTATGGATTTTTATGACTATTTATGACAACTATTTGCATACTATATCCTAACCCAGATAGCTTGGGATAATTCAAAGCATTATTTCAACAACAGCTCTTCCTGACAAGGGTTTTTGCCCACATTATATTTAACAAGTCTCAATCTCATATCTTGGCCTGAACGAGTTTTTATCCAACAACAAAGTTGACTATGCACAACCAGACCACATGTAAAGGTCTTAATGATTATCTTAATTATTATATTCATACTCATACTCGTAACGATGATTGTACTCCTACTCGTAGCAAAAAAGGAAACAAAAAATTAATTAGTTTGCAAGAAATATGGATTTTCAATTTGACTTTTAAACATGACGAAAATTTAATATCTTAAAAAAACCACTATAATATATCTTTGTCTTGAATACAAAGGACAAATATGGCACCTTGATATAACAAACTGGATTCCTCAGAATAAAAAATTATTAAAAAATACCACCTAAATTTTGATGAGATATGAAATGAAAAAAACAGATATTCCATAGCAAAATATACTGAAATTCAAAAAATTAAAAATAATGTTATAACACAGGGAACAAAGATTAAACTAATGAGATCAACGTTCAAGTCCACATAGCCTTCTAATTTCATATATTCAATAGTTAAGCTATTGATAAACAAATGAAAGAAGACAGACAGAGAGAGTGAGATTGAGTCCTTAATCCTAAGCTTTGGTATCGAATGACAATGTGTTCCAATTAACATAATAACAGACAACACACTGAAAGTCTGGCCTGTGACTTGATGAGGCCTATGCAGGGATCACAGCAGTGCAATTCATGGCAATACTGATGTTGCAACTGGAGATCAGGGTGGGACTGCTATGTCAACTGACCAAAGGATCAAAACTGAACATACATTGTGTTAAAAAGTGAAAGAATACTGCAACTTTTACTTATCGAAACTGCCAAACCTGTTGTTGCGGTAGGCAGCAAAGATTTTGTATTGCTAGATCCACAGTCTGTATAATAGCAGAACGATGACTTGCAGGAACTAAACGAATCCCCAGACATCAGACTAAGTACCCTATCACTAAGCCCATCATATTAAGACTAGCAGTGGGTGCTATTCCAGTTATAGGGATAGCAAAACTGAATGCAGACTCAATCCACCTGTCTTAGATTACAGGGGATGTGATAGGTGATGCGTAAATGTGATCTGTGGGCGAAGCTGGGGCCAATGTGGTGCTAGCGCTACCCGAGCGATCAAGAGAGACGTGTGCATGTCGTCTCTCTGACCTGGCGCAGTTGTCTACTTTTGGTGTGAGCGTGTGAGCACCAGTTGCGAGGGCTGTTAAGTTATATCTTGGAGAAGGACGGCCATTTAAAGCTGGCAGCCTTACTGGCCCTAAACTGGTAGGTCCACTGATGATGGGAGGCTGACGAGCACTACCTCGATCGAGTGACCAATTTCGCCGAGGCGAGGGAGTCACCATTTCATAATGGTGATGATCACTATTTCCCTGCACAAACTTTGGGGATCCAAGCAACCGGGCAGCCCTCGGGGCTGTGACTACGCAACCGTCGGGTGCGATTCGTTCCACCTCGGCAGCGTCGTCGCCTGGAACGTACCCTATGTTCTCAAAACTAGCTGCAGGTGCTGGACGAGGGCTAAGTTGATCAATTCGAGGAGTCAGAGTTGTGTAACCAGCACTAGCGTAACTGACGCTGCTGTAGTCCGCGTAATCATAGGAGTTCTCCTGGGGTGGCAATAGATCCAAACGCACGGGTTTTTGCTCCATGGGTTGACAGTGGTCAACTGTGTAATGATTTCCTTCCAAAGGCTTTATGCCAGCCCACAACGCTCGAGACATAGTTCGAGCATCGAGCTGAGGTGCTGATGCGGGCGCTGGGGCAGGGTATAAAACAGCTTCGCATCGCTCGAGCCCAAGAGCTTTTTCCTTTTTGGCTAAAGCAACATCGCTCAAAGGTTTCAGCTTGCCTCTGGAAAGAAGAAATACAAATCAGATGTGACTTAAAATGGGTACATCCTACTAATGCAAATTTTATCCTATCCTACCATTTCAGCAGCTTAAACAATGTTCTTTAAGTATAAGACGCATTTTGGTTTTCGTTAGTTCCAGTCATGTCTCAACAAACAGTTACTGGCTTCTAGCAAGTCAAGGCAGCATGTAAAAAGGTTTGGAATCCCTCCGAAGGGTAGCAACTGCCAAGTATATATATATATAATATATATATATATATATATATATATATATATATAATATATATATATATATATAATATATATATATATATAAATGGCCAGTGGCAAAGACAATCTCTCACTTGTCAGAAAAACTTGTCTATATATGCATATATGAATACAATATATGAAACCTAGTAGTTTTTCTACCTTCCAAAATATATTTATCAATCATGCACATGATCAGCGATGGAGGGTAGAGACCTAAACCATCCTCACCTCCCCAAAACTGGTCTGAGGCAAGAATGGATATCAGAGCACGAGGGGCTGCTGGCCCAAGCAATGATATTGTTCTAGTCACATTCTGTGACAAGCAGGGTGAACGTGAGTGGAATTCTTCCCCCTACCCCACTTAACCAGCATGCTTATCGCATTTAGTTGTCTCCTACGATACAAGACATGTAGAGATATACTTGTTTTCCCTTTCACACACTGTCATGGATACCATTCTATATGTTACCACCTACAAGATGTAGAGGAGTACTCTTTTAACCATTAGAAAAGTTGACAACTGGAGTTCATGAAAAGAGGATTCAATACTAAATACAGATATAGCCTACTGTAGTTTTAAGAAAAAATCTGGTGAAGTGTTAGATACCGAAATAAACCACCAGGAGATGAGTTTAACAACATGAGGCTCTTTCTAATAAAAAATAAAAGCAGGAAATCTTTCTCGGCCACAAATATTTGTAAACAAAAAATATAACGGCAAAATAAAATACAACGTACAAAATAAAATTTCTATGTAACAGTATTGATAGTCAATCTGAGACATACTCAATTTAACAGGGGAAATAAATTTAAACGTAAAATGGATAAAATAGCAAAGGAAATAAAACCATCTTGCTTGACTCAAATGATACATATATGCAGCATGAATCAAGTATTCGACATGTCTATATTCAGTAGCATTAGACAAGAAGTGAGAGAAGTTGTCCATGTGCATAACACATGGAACCATTCACGAACAAAAGAATTATAATGCTGGAAAATCAATCTTTGGGTGAAGCCCTTGAGGAGGCAAAATTAAAAAAAGAAATATATTAGAACATTTCAACAATCTGCGTAGTACTGGTGGGAGATATCTTTTGACAATACCTTAAGTAAATAGAATTCCGTGACCAAACCTCAACTTAAATGTGAACATAAAATATAAAATACCAGAACAATAGGGAAAGTTGAGGCAACTTTGTTAAAATATATGCACCTGGTGTGCTGATGGTGTGAATTTAATAAAAGGCCTAGCAATTGGTCGTACACAAGCTCAATGAAGTCTTGTGAATAAATAATGCTTTGGTCAGTCAGAAGCTAAAATCTAGATTCGAATGTTGAACAGTTCTTGTTTAAATGACACCAGGATGATCCTATATTAAGTTTAAAGATATGAATGCACAAGTAAGAACTGAAATGACTGTACATTATCAGACATTTCTATTGATCACTGCACAGTTTATTAGCCAATGGAGTTGGCGCATGTTTCAGAGAGAGAGAGAGAGAGAGAGAGAGAAAAAAAAAATTTCAATTAATCATTAAACAATTTATAAGCCAATAGTGTGTGTGTGTGTGTGTGTGTGTGTGTGTGTGTGTGAGAGAGAGAGATAATTTCTATTAATCATTAAAAATGTATAGGCCAATAGTGTGTACATATGTGTGTGTGTGTGTGTGAGAGAGAGAGAGAGAGAGAGAGAGAGAGAGAGAGAGGGCGGTGGTCGTTAATTAAGGAGCTGGCTTATCAGAGGGTTCTGTCCTCTCTTATCAGAAGTCAGAATGCCAGGACTAATGAAGCATCTCCCGCTCTGCCTTGTAAGTGATCCAATGGAGTGTCACAGATCGAGAAACTATTGCAAAAAAAGATTCCGCCGGTGACAGGGATAATATATTAAAGGAATATACCTGTATGTAAAACCCTGTGGTTTGTACAGGTAAATTTATATAAATAATACTAACAGAGAGAGAGAGAGAATTTCTTACTTCAAAGGTGTCTAGCCTTTTGAGAGAGAGAGAGAGAGAGAGAGAGAGAGAGAGAGAGAGAGAGAGAGAGAGAGAGAGAGAGAGAGAGAGAGAGAGAGATTTCTAACTTCAAAGGTGTGTTGGCTAGCCTTTTGAGAGAGAGAGAGAGAGAGAGAGAGAGAGAGAGAGAGAGAGAGAATATTTCTAACTTCAAAGGTGTGTTGGCTAGCCTTTTGTTTTACATGGAAACGAGATTCGATGGAAGGATAAATATTGTATGACATTCAGAGATGATTGCGTTTCTTCGTTTATTTATATAGTTTCTATGTTGTGGAGTTCCGTGGAACTAGCTTTATCGCCAATCTCACGAGAGAAGGAACCTGTTTTGTTTTAATGTGTATCTCTGTCGACCAGAGATACATTCAAGTTTACGTCCATGGTCTAGATGTGTCCATTCGTTCTCTTTTCGCATGTGAACTAATAATGTGTACATTTTCTCTTTCTTGAATTATTTACTTGACTGATGCTATTATGCGAAATAAATTTATTAAAAAAAAAATATATATTTTGTTAGCCAAAGCTGCCCCTGGAATTGTATATCAGATGCTAGATAGCCTAGTAGCCATGATGCTTGGCTATCAATAATAAAGTCAAACGGGAAACTTGCACTAGGCCTAAACTTTAGAGAGAGAGAAGTCATTAGTATATTTACTGTGGCAACCGTCCTAGCCCTTAGTTGAAAAGGGAGTTTGCGACGTTAAACCGAAACCGAAACCACTGTTCCATTCTATATTAAGACTGTTATTAATGGTTGGAATGCTTAATTTACCACTTATTCTCAGTCCTCCCGTTAGCACTTAAGTGTGTAGGAAGCAACTTAGATATGTATAAACAGAAGTGGAAAAAGAATTTCAGTTCAGAACCGCAGCGTGTCGTAGGAGAAACTAACATGGATAAATATGCAATAAATAATAATAATAATAATAATAATTTTAATAATAATAATACTAGTAATTGTTATTATCATTATTATTAATGCTTAAAAATACAGGAAAATGGAACCCACTCTCTGTACTTGAGGAAAGCGATGGCTAAGATGATTCCAAGAAGTGTAGCTGCCACACAAGACGAGATTATCACTAAGAACCACGTGTCGTCTATGAGAGGACCTGAGGAATAAAACAAAAAATTAATTGCTTTGTCTTCAAAGGATGAATAAATTGATTAAAACACTACAGTTTTAAAGACATTATTATATTTGTTGTCCTACATTCAAAGGAAGGGTCATAAAACACTTGGGCTGTAAAAGAATTATCAAAATGATTTCGTAAAAAGAATTGAATATTACTTAGGCTTATGATACACAGGTGTTCTTGAGGATTCCAAACAGAGAGAGAGAGAGAGAGAGAGAGAGAGAGAGAGAGAGAGAGAGAGAGAGAGAGATAGGTTTAAATCCCATTTAGGTAGACTATATAAAAAAGGGCCAAATCAGGGAAGACATTATCAGTCCAGGGACAAGAATGGACAAGGGGTGGAGCTCAACAGTGTACATGGCTTTTTTCTTTCTTTCTTTTTTTAACCAAGATTAAGGTAAAGCATAGGACTGTCGAGTATATATGCAGCAAATGAGAGAGAGAGAGAGAGAGAGGAGAGAGAGAGAGAGAGAGAGAGAGAGAGAGAGAGAGAGAGAGAGAGAGAGAGAGAGAGAGAGAGAGAGAGAGGCTTTAAAACTGGAATCAGGTATGATCAGTGACCCCTAGAACATTAAATAACCCCGTATAGCGTCAAGGTTAGGTTAGGTCAAGTTGTTAGGATAGGTTAGACTGATGCCTAACAATTTACAGAATTATTACATGAACTGTGGTCGCTAATCTTTACTTGATCCGGAGAGAGAGGAGAGAGAGAGAGAGAGAGAGAGAGAGAGAGAGAGAGAGAGAGAGAGAGAGAGAGAGAGAGAGAGAGAGAGCTATAAAAGGGGGAAATAGGTTTATAAATAACGAATAGAATCGTTAATAAAAAAAATATGGAAATTGAATTGCTGACGAGTAAAAAAAAAACAGGTCCAATACATTCATGTACAAAGATTAAGACGACTAACAAGACGAAGGGAAAAACATAATCTCTTTTTCCATCCATTCAACTCATTCACAAGGAAACGAAATAGAAAAAAAGGGGAGGGGAAGAGTGGGGTGGGATAGAGGAAGGAACAGTACAATTATAATTCTTTCATGAGCATTCCCTCCCGTACCTACCGCCCATACACCCATCTCTTTCAATACGAGCTTTAAAGCGTATTCTCCTCACCTAAGAGGTCCTCGAACCACGATTAGTATTCACAGAGCGGACGGTTAAAAACTTCTATACAAATAAGATTACAAACTAGCCCCGCTCTGGACTTGGCATACAATATAAGATTACAGACTTAACCCCGCTCTGGACCTGGCATCCAATATAAATTACAGACTTAACCCGCTCTGGAACCCAGCATGCAATAGAAAATTACAGATTAACCTACTCATGACCCGGTATACAACATAAGATTGCAGACTAACCCTACTTTGGACCTGGTATACAGTATAAGATTACAGACTTAACACCGCTCTGGACCCGGTATGCAATATAAGATTACAGACTTAACCCCGCTCTGGATCTGGCATACAATATATGATTACAGACTTAACCCCGCTCTGGTTCTGGCATACATTATAAAATTACAGACTAACCCCGCTATGGACCCGGTATACAATATAAGATTACAGACTAACCCTCTGAGCCCGGTATAAAATATAAGATTAAATACTAACCCGCTCTGGACCCGACATACAAAATGGAAATCGAAATAGGCCTATAGTACAATAACACTCGGTATCGTATAGACTAATATATATATATATATATATATATATATATATATATATATATATATATATATATATATATATATATATGCACACTTTAGCCTCTGAGAAACCTTCAAATATTGACAAACAAATAAATTAGGCATTTATAATTAGTTCTCGATATATAAATAACATTGTAATGGTGCATTGAACATCTAAATGGAACTAAAAAAAAAAACAAGTCCAGGCCATGATATTAATCATGAATTATTTTCTCGATTATAAACATGAGAGAGAGAGAGAGAGAGAGAGAGAGAGAGAGAGAGAGAGAGAGAGAGAGAGAGAGAGAGAGAGAATTGTAGACAATATCCAGCAAGGTGTTAGAACAATTATATGGATAGGCTATGCATAGTTCAACTTCAATAATAATAATAATAATAATAATAATAATAATAATAATAATAATAATAATAATTTTTGAATAATAAATATATCAGTATCAATCCACATGTTTTTGACTTAGGCCTATATTAAACAGGCAAATAATGGACGCAAACCTTTATCTGCTTACTTCACATATTATTATTATTATTATTATTATTATTATTATTTTATTATTAGATACAAATCAAGTATTCTATAAGACTCTATGGCCAAGTTGTGCAATAGTCACAAGTAGGTTATAGTACTTTCAAATCTCATAGACACCTTGTAAGTGACAATGAGGGGGGGGAGGAGGAGGAGGACATGGAAGTGACAATGAGCTAAGGAAGACTATCACTAGAGGAAGAGGTGGAGGAGGAGGTAGTCAAAAGGTTGAGGGGGGTCAAATTTGAGACTCGAGACAACATCCACCCACATATTTATTTGTTCCTTTCGGAACAAATACTATTAAATCCTGAGAAGATGTACTTGAGCAAAAATAATTAGACGTTTTGTGCAGAATAAAGAAATGGATGTGTACGTTGTACTGCCTATTATTACAAGAACCAACGAGAGGGAGAGAGAGAGAGAGAGAGAGAGAGAGAGAGAGAGAGAGGAGAGAGAGAGAGAGAGAGAGAGAGAGAGAGAGAGAGAGAGAGGAGGAGAGAGAGAGAGGGAGAGAGAGAGTAATAAAAGATATGGAGCTCGGATATCGCTACGCGGGGCCTCATATGAATTCGGTGTTAAAAAAAATAAACGGTATATACATTTATAAAGTAAAAGAAATGACTATTTACTTAAATGGAAAGTGATACGAAGAAAATGGTATGTATATGTACACTGTCTATCCAGTGTTCAGTA
>JAXCGZ010019241.1:0-17500 GCA_037179515.1 Halocaridina rubra
CACCAGAAATCTTAACAATTGCTGTAGGAAGTGGTACTGAAGGAAGTGGAACCTTATTAGTCTGGACATCTGTTTGAACAGAATTAGCGACACTGTCATCTCTTCCTGACGGGATTCTAAACTTATCATCCACTACTACTTGATTAGTGGAAATGTTACTGTTAAGGTTAGTTCCATTATTAATAACTGTTGGGGCATTAGACGCAACTGACACTTGATTAACTGCAGTACTACGGTTGGTTAGTTTCATGCAGAGAAAGGTATGATGTTTGCCATTACAATTTCTACACTCGGCCATCTCTCTTCACTGTGAGGCTCTATGGCCTTTCTGCATACAAACGAAACATAGTTCTAACTCTCTAACTCTGTTCTTCCTGGCTTCATGAGTTGCGTAATTAGAACAAAACTTAGTATTATGAATATCCTTACAAAAGAGACAAGGTTTGTTCCAAGTACTTGAATTGCTAGATGACGAATTAGACTTATTTTGAGTCTGGGACACAACTACTTGTTTAGGTACTGTACTAAACCTATGATTAGAATATGTACTAGAATTCTGACTAGTTACTACAGTAGTTTTGGAATGTGCATCAGAATGTGAACCTTGCTTATTCCTAGACTGATCAGAGAGAATACGAGAACATTCCATGACCTTGATAAGGTGTCCAATACCATCCTTCAATTGTGTAATAGTCAAAGTATAAGTACTGTACTTATTAAAAAGGTACTCTAAAGTTTTAGGACTAAGTTTCTTAGCAATTATGTCTTTTATTAGGTAGTCATCACAAGGTACTTGGGTTACACCCTCTATTTGCATCAACAAACGTTGAAATGTTAAGTGAAATTCAGTCAACTCAGTTAAATTATGTTCAGGAGGTTTGATGTTCATCAAGTCTAAATGTAATTGTTGCAACAAAAGGTCATTGTCGGCAAAGCTTTTTCTCAACAAACTTAATGCTATACTGTAATTACCACTAGTTATGGGAAGACCTTCAATGGTTCTATAAGCTTTACCTCTCAAATAAGATCTGAGCATGTTAAATTTTAATACTGGGTCAATGTCTCGATGACTATCAATTAAACTACTAAAGGAACCCCCAAAACAATTCCACTGACTCAACTGACCATCAAATTCAGGAATCTTAATCTCAGGCAACTTAGGGTGTGGAAGGGGTCTAGCAGGTACTACTGTCTGACTAGGAGCTTGACTAGTTGTAGCTTGTGCTTGACTACCAAAGGACAAATGATCATCTATAGCTGACTTAATTTGGATGAGCACTTTATAGGCATTACATTTCAGAGTTCTGTGCTCTCTAGAAACTTGGCTAAGCTGGGTACTATCAATAGCATCTTGACTAGCTGTCCAATGTACATCAATGGACTCGTACAACTTTGTAAGTTCTGCTTCTGAAAACTGTAACGACAGTAAGGATAGTGGAGGAGACGCTTTAAGGTCATGTTCTATTGAACTGAGCATATCTGTCAGATCGTCGGTTACAACCTTGTAAAGTTCAAACGCTTTACTTTCATCAATTGATGGTAAAGACATCTTGCTGGATTAATCTTTACCTTATACAAATCACAATAATTTTGGCTAGGTGGCCAAACTAAACTAATACCAAAATTCACTAGGATTATAATATTTATATCCTATGTACACTTGATTACACACGCATGTATTCAAATAGCTAATCCAAACCTTCCCTTGGACTAAAGAATTCGACATCAGCAGTGATATCACAAAAAATATGCCATGGATTTATGCGCAGTGATTTAATATCAAAGTTCAAACACAATACCAAAGGTAGCCTATTCCAAATTCCATTCAGTAAATATAGTAAAGTATGCTAGCTAGGCTAGGCACCATCCGGTTCAAAGGACCAGAAAAAACTAGAATATGTGGTGACTTTTCCCAGAATGCCTGCTTTCACCTGGTCAATGAATAGTCTACTCTCATTTTTTTGCAGGCTACCGTACACAAAAATATTTACTCCACCAACTTCAAATAAAGTTGGGCTAAAACTTACTGGCTTATAATTAAAGATAAGACAAACTGTACGGTACTAAAGGGGAAGGGCATGAGTTACGTTTGCTTAATAGTTAGTGGAGAACTCCCACTGGTTAATAACACAAATACACTAAATAATATTAACTGAACACTGCATAAATCCAGGCTTAAATGAAAGACTCATCGATAAAATACAAAAATATATTGAAAAAAAGTTAATATTATAATGGAGCAATATTTCAGCCTAAAAGAAAAGGTTAAATTTTACTTTAGTTTAGGCAGCAATAAGGTAAATTTTACAAAAATAACTAAGAGTTATAGCTCCAGGCACGACTGCTGGACACATCAAAACAAACAACACTTAATATCGAAATAATAATTGTTCAAAATCCAAAAACTTTATGCAATATTAAAACACAGTCGCTGCTTGACAAATTCGACAGCACTAGTCCAAGGGGCGAAATGGGAGGCTCATAAATTTACACGAATTTTACGAGTCTCTAACAATAGCTCATCACCTGGTGCCGTTCTCAGAAAGAGTCCTCGTCCATTCTGTAAACAAATCAGACGAGCATCACATTCTAAAATAAAAGTATATAATTTCTACCATATTTTACATAATTAAGGATTTCCTAAGATTTAGATTATCTTTACAAACAAATTCCAATTATTTATGAGAAAATAATGAAATTAATGACAAAATAAATGATAGTTATAATATAGTCTCTCAATGAATATATTCATGTAGGTAGATGCAATATTACTTATGGTATTACAATAAACACACACAAGGTATAACTAATGAAACTGTGTGTGATAGACAGATCACCACAGGTACCCTCCCATGTTGGGATAGTAGGTAATGAAAAGGCTGAAAGACTGGCAAAAATGGCAACTGAGAGTTCAGTGTCTGAATCTATAACCACACTCTCTCGGTTCAAAACAATGTTTTATAATGAGATTATGGAAGATCAAGAAGTTTCTACACTCACACAAAATGTAAGCACCTTTTCGATCCAATATTACGAAAACTTCAGAAAGCTGAGACACAAATACAGCATGGGTAAAATGCTTACAGGTGACTGTGATAGAGTTGATACCCGCATAAGACTTGGTTATAGAAATATATGGAAGGTGAATTGCGAGAAAACTGGTAGAGAACTCCCAGAAACTTAAAAGGCCATTTATGTGAGTGTGAAGGGGGCAACACTTTATAAAACTACATTGCAGTGTGCACAAAGCTTAAGGACTTTAGACCTCTTGGTCTGAGATACTTTGAACTTTGTGTGCACTTTTGCGATCCAGAGAACTTATATCCTATACTTAGTGTATACATAACAATGAAAATTTAATTCTTTTACCCTATCTAAACATATGTAAATTACCTTTTCTATCTGGAAAAAAGAGGAGGGAAGATGTGGAGGGAATATTCTCTCTCTCTCTCTCTCTCTCTCTCTCTCTCTCTCTCTCTCTCTCTCTCTCTCTCTCTCTCTCTCTCTCTCTCTCTCTCTCTCTCTCTCTCTCTCTCTCTCTCTCTTTCCCCCACCATGGAGCCGCCTGTGCCGGCTGATTCATGGATTGGCCATAGACTACCCACCTCGACGAGCTCCACCTACTGTGAACTGAATGCCATCTTGGATACCATGACTCTCCTTGTTTGACAACGAGTGAATGGGGTAATAATTTGTGACTCCCAAGCAGCCCTACATGCCCTATCCTCGCCAAGACCCATCTGTAGCCGTGCTGTGGGAGATATACTATGTTGCCTCGCTGCCGCTCAGGATGCTTCTCTTGTTGTGTCGTTTGTATGGACGCCCTCTCACATTGGGCTGACTGGCAACGACACAGCGGATCATCTTGCCAAGGTGGCCTGTATGCTGGATGGGCATGCTGTGGATGCTGAGCCCTCCCTCCGATGCCTACGTAACATCATCTACTCACCTGGGTTTGCCATGACAGTCCGGTGCAGGGACGCGGAGAGGGCCAACAGTGTGTCCATACAGCACCATGATCACTTTCTTCACAGTCACTACAAGTATCGCAGATGCGGATTAATGGTGCGGAAAAACAATGTAGTTAGTGCTCGGCTCAGAATGGGGTATCGGCCTTTATGGCAGGTCTCCCAGACTCTAGATATGACACAGTACACCTCCTGTAAATTATGTGACCGTTCTAATGCTAACACTCTTGACCACTATTGTCTTCAGTGCCCCACAGTGAGAGATGTTTTACCACGAAGTCAGAACTTAATACAGATCTGCTCGTTTTTGCTTAATGATGACAACCTTAAAGTAATTCTTGCTCGTTATCCTCACTTTGGTGGCCATTAATTATATTGTATTGTATATAATATTATATATTTTCTTTGTACGTTGCTGTATACTTCTGTTTTGTTTTTGTTTGTAATGTGTTTGTGTGTTCTGTGCTTCTCTGAGCTTTTCTATTGTATATAATGTACTTTGTGCTGCCATACTGTGAGTTGTGTTAGTATGCAGCAATGTTTTATCAATGTGTATGCCTCCCTGTAAACTATGTTCTATTCTTGGTTGTGTATCCATTTGAAGCTTTATGTTGCCATTGATTTTGTATGTGTTCTTGTAATGTCTGACGCCTTGGCGCAAAAAAATAATAAAATAAATAAAATAATCTCTCTCTCTCTCTCTCTCTCTCTCTCTCTCTCTCTCTCTCTCTCTCTCTCTCTCTCTCTCTCTCTCTCTCTCTCTCTCTCTCTCTCTCTCTCTCATGTCTTTCTATATACATAAGCCAATTTACCCCTTATAAGGAGAGTAGCTGAGTAAAGAAATAATGTTCTGACTTTTTGAGAAGAGAAAATACAGAGAAGGGGTTTCCTAGTCCCTTCGCTCCACCCTATTTAATCTACTCTAACGACACGCAGGAGAACACGGAGGAAGTATTCTAGCCCCCTTCCTCATGAACTCAAATATATATACAGTATATATATATATATATATATATATATATATATATATATATATATATATATATATATATATATATATATATATATATATATATATATATATATATATATATATATATATATATATATATATATATATGTTCCGGTATTACGTCACGGACTCCCTTTTCTACCAAGGGCTAGGATGGTTGCCTTCTTGCGAAGGACTTGTTTTGGCAGATGTAATCGTTACCCTGAGTGCATGCCCTTGCTAACCTCAGACCGTGACGGGGCGCGAACCCTCGACCTGACGCCTCAAAGTCGCAGACGCTACCGCTTGTGCCACGGATATATATATATATATATATATATATATATATATATATATATATATATATATATATATATATATATATATTATTGCTGAGTGAATGGATGGTAAATCAGGTAGTGGAATGGAAAGAAGTGTCATCTAGGCTGATGTGGGTGAGGGCTAGGATAGGAAGGGAATGTTGGGCTTTTGTTAGTGCGTATGGGCCAGGATGTGAGAGAAGTGAGGAAGAGCAGGATGAATTCTGGAATGAGTTAACTAGATGTGTGGATGGTCTGAGTAGAAGGAACTATGTAGTTGTGTTGGGTGACTTGAATGCCAGAGTGGGTGATGGAGAGATAGAAGGTGTTGTAGGAAAGTATGGGGTACCCGGTGGGAAAGAGAGTGGCGAGAGACTGTTAGATATGTGTGTGGAGCAAGAGTTGGTGATAGGTAATAGTTTATTTAAGAAGAAGTTAATAAATAAGTATACATGGATGAGAGTGGCAAATGGAAGAGTGAATGAAAGAGCATTGATGGATTATGTGTTGGTAGCAAAGAGCATGATTGGTAGAGTGAAAGATGTACATGCATTCAGGGGTGTGGCTGCTGGGATGTCTGATCATTTTTTGGTTGAAGCAAAAGTGGTAGTAGCAAAAGAGTGGGGAAATAGTGTGGGGGGATGTAGAAGGGAAATAGTGAAGGTGGAAGAGTTGAAAAAGCCAGAGAAGAGACAGGAATATCAGGACAGGTTGAGAGTGGCATATGACAGGGTGAAAGAAAGAGAAGTTGGGGAGTTAGGGGAGGAATGGGGGTTGATGAAAGAATGTTTTGTGGGACATGCAAGTGATGTGTGTGGAAAGAGGTTTGTTGGAAGTGGCATGAGGAGGGGCAGCGAGTGGTGGAATGAAGGGGTGAAAATGAAGGTGGAAGAGAAAAAGAGGGCTTTTGAGGAATGGCTGCAGTTTAAAAGTAGGGAGAAGTATGAAAGATATAGGGAGAAAAATGTGGAAACCAAGCGGAAGGTAGAGGAAGAGAAGAGGTTGGCAAATGTTAGGTGGGGGACAGGATTTTAGTAGATCATATGAGGGGAATAAAAAGAAGTTTTGGAAAGAAGTGAAGAGAGCAAGGAAGGGTGGATCGAGGATGGAAGAGACAGTGAAAGATGTGAATAGATAGATGTTAAGAGGGAACGATGCAAGGAAAAGATGGGCAGAATATTTCGAGTGCTTGCTGAATGTTGAGGAAGATAGAGAGGCAGCTATAGTGGCAGTGGGAGGGGTTCAAGGGCCAGTAATGGGAGATGAAAATGAGAGAGAGATTACAAGAGAGAAGGTGAAAAGGGCATTGTATGAAGCGAAAGCAGGTAAAGCACCTGGAATGGATGGTGTGAGAGCGAAGATGTTGAAAGAAGGGGGTGTGACTGCATTGGAATGGTTAGTGAGAGTGTTTAATATATGCTTTATGTTGTCATTGGTGCCAGTGGATTGGGTGATTGCCTGTATAGTGCCCCTATACAAAGGTAAGGGAGATATGTATGAATGCAGTAATTTTAGGGGTATAAGTTTGTTAAGTGTGGTAGGAAAAGTGTATGGTAGGATACTGGTTAATAGGATTAGGGATAAGACAGAATATGTGATCGCGGAAGTGCAGAGTGGTTTTAGGAGAGGTAGAGGTTGTATAGATCAGATTTTTATAGTTAGGCAGTTATGTGAGAAATATTTAGCAAAGGGTAAGGATGTGTATTTTGCATTTTTGGATCTGGAGAAAGCATATGATAGAGTTGATATAGAGGCTATGTGGAATGTTTCGAGATTATATGGAATCAATGGTAAATTGTTGCATGCAGTGAAGAGTTTGTATGAGGGTAGTAGAACTTGTGTTAGGGTAGGGAATGAAGTGAGTGAGTGGTTTCCAGTGAGTGTGGGACTGAGACAGGGATGTGTGATGTCACCATGGCTGTTCAATTTGTATATTGATGGAGTTGTAAGAGAAGTGAATGAGCGAGAGCGTGGTCGAGGTTTGAGAATGGTAGATGGGGATGATAACGAGTGGGAGCTGAATCAGTTGCTGTTTGCAGATGATACTGTGGTGGTGGCAGATTCAGAGGAAAAGCTGTGTCAGTTAGTGTCAGAATTTGGAATGGTGTGTGAGAGAAGGAAGCTGCGAGTGAATGTGGGAAAGAGTAAGGTTATGAGGTGTACAAGAAATGAGGATGGCGCTGGATTGAATGTTATGTTGAATGGAGAGACACTTGAGGAGGTTAATCAGTTTAAGTATTTAGGCTCGGTTATAGCTGCAAATGGTGGAGTGGAAGCAGATGTGTGTCACAGAGTGAATGAAGGATGTAAAGTGTTGGGTGCATTGAAAGGAGTGATGAAGAATAGAGGGTTGGAAATGAATGTTAAGAAAGTTTTGTATGAGAAAGTGGTTGTGCCAACTGTGATGTATGGATCAGAGTTATGGGGTATGAAAGTAAGTGAGAGACAGAAACTAAATGTGTTTGAGATGAAATGCCTGAGGAGTATGATTGGTGTATCTCGATTGGATAGGGCTAGGAATGAAGTGGTGAGAGCAAGAACGGGTGTGAGGAGAGAAATTGCAGCCAGAGTAGATATGAATGTTCTGAGATGGTTTGGCCATGTGCAAAGGATGGATGATGAAAGGCTGCTGAAAAAGGTGATGAATGCGAGAGTTGATGGGAGAAATGCTAGAGGAAGGCCTAGGTTTGGATGGATGGATGGAGTAAGGAGAGCCCTGAATGATAGGAGGATGGATGTGAGGGAAGCAAGCGAGCGTGCTAGGAATAGGAATGAGTGGCGAGCTATTGTGACGCGACTCTGATGGGCATCTGCTGTTACCACGGAGCTGCATCTTACAGAGATAGCGCTGTGGTACGGGCAGTAGGAGGAGCTGGCAGTTGTGAAGCGACACAGGTTGTGGAAGAGCCGGGAGGATGGGCTGTGGCACTCCAGCAGTGCCATCTGAACGGTCGCTAGCTCCCTCGTCATTGCCCATAGAGCAAAGTAATCCCCCTATTTGTTTTCCTTTCTTGATGTCGGCTACCCCCCAATTAAAGGGGGAAACAGCCAAGGTATATGTATATATATATATATATATATATATATATATATATATATATATATATATATATATATATATATATATATATATATATATATATATATATATATATATATATATATATATATATATATATATATATATATATATATATATATATATATATATATATATATATATATATATATATATATATATATATACATATATATATATATATATATATATATATATATATATATATATATATATATATATATATATATATATATATATATATATATATATATATATATATATATATATATATATATATATATATATATGTGAGTGTGAGTGTGATTACCTAATAGTGATTACCAAATTGTGTTTACGGGAAAGAGCCCAAAGTTCGTATCTTCCCGTCTCCTGGTAGCTCCCATTTTCTACTTAGTGATACTTATCATACCTGTCCTTAAACCTATGGATTGAGATAGTATTAACTACCTCCTCGCTTAGCCAATTCCAATTAT
The DNA here is from genome assembly GCA_037179515.1 of Halocaridina rubra. Taxonomy (NCBI): domain Eukaryota; kingdom Metazoa; phylum Arthropoda; class Malacostraca; order Decapoda; family Atyidae; genus Halocaridina; species Halocaridina rubra. The sequence continues at coordinate 8,835 of JAXCGZ010019241.1, forward strand.
CAACTACTCTTACACTGAAAAAGTATTTCCTTACATCCTGCAAAGAAATTTCTCATGATGCTTCTAACTATGACCTCTAGTTCTAGAGCCTGCCATATCAAAATATCGATCCCTATCCACTCTATCATAACCAAGAAGGAATTTAAAGACTGCCACCATATCCCCCTCAATCTTCTAGCTTCGAGTGATGGTAAGTCTAATTCCCTCAGCCTCTCATCATGACCAAGATTACGTATTTCTGGCACCAGTTTCGTTAGCATGTCTTTGAACTTTTTCAAGCTTAGCTATGTGCTTTTTCAAGTGCGGATTCCAAAATAGCGCTGCATATTCGAGTTTGGCCTCACATAGGTTACATAAATATTTCTGAACATTTCCTTGTCCATGTGCCTGAAGGCTACCCTTACATTTGATAGGAAGGCATATGCTGCCCTTACTATGTCATTTATATGTATATCTGGAGACAAATCTGCCAGTATGTTTACTCCTAGATCTCTCTCATTTTCTCTCTCTTGAAGTTGTACTCCAGCCACCGAGTAGTCAAGCTTGGGCCTTCTTGCACTTGTACCCATTCTCATTACCTTACATTTTGAAGTATTGAATTTCATTAGCCACTTTTCTGACCACTCATGCTGACTATTTAGATCCTCCTGAAGTTCTCTACCATTGTTCTCGTTTTTTTGCTTTCTTCACAATCTTTGCATCATCTGCAAATATATTCATGAATGAATATACAGACTCTGGTAGGTCATTTACATATACAAGGAACAAAAGTGGCCCTAAAACTGATCCCTGTGGAACTCCACTACTAACTCTTCTCCATTCAGACACTGAGTGTCTTACTCTCACCCTCTGTTCCCTTCCTTCTAAGTAAGTTTTTATCCATTCTAAAACATTTCCACCTATTCTAGCCATTGATTGCGGCTTCCTAATAAGTCTCCCATGTGGAACAGTGTCAAACGCTTTCTGGAAGTCTAGGAATATGCAATCTGCCCAGCCCTCTCTTTCCTGTAAGATTCGGCTTACCTCATCATAAAATTCTAATAAGTTTGTTACTGTTGATCTACCTTCTCTGAAGCCATGTTGCCTCACTGACAAAAAGTTGAAGGATTCCAAGTGAAGAGAGATATGTTTCCTTAGTAGTTTCTCCATAACTTTGCAAACTATGCTGGTCAAGGAAACTGGTCTATAGTTCAGAGCCGTATCCCTCCTTCCCTTTTTGACGATAGGTATCACATTTGCTTGTTTCCAGCATCTTGGAATCTCCCCCGACTCCAATGACTTTTTAAATATGATACTTAGTGCCACTGATATTGTGTTTGTGCATTTTTTAAGCACATGAGGGGATATGTCATCAGGACCTGTAGCTTTATGAACATCTAAATCCATCAGCGCTTTGCATACCTCTGTGGCTGTAAGGTTGATGTTCTCTAATACCGCCCCTTGAGCTTCTATCACTGCAATCTGAGGGGGTGGGGTATTTTCTACTGTAAATACTGACTGAAACTCCTTGTTCAATTCTTTGCAGATCTCTTCATCCGTCTCAGTGATGCTTCCATCCGCTCTCTTTAGCCTTAAAGCCTGTTCTTTCACCTTCAGTTTTCCTCTGATAAAGCTGTCAAAAAGCTTGGGATTTTCTTTAACCTTCCTGGTGATGTCCCTCTCATAGTCTCTCTCTGCATCTCTCCTTTTACTTAGGTAGTCATTTCTTGCTCTTTTGTAGGTTTGCAAGGCATTTATGTTTTTTCTCCTCCTATACCTTTTCCAGCATTTGTCTCTCCACTCCTTAGCTCTTTTACACCCATTATCGAACCATTTCTCTGGCATGAATTACACCTACTTTGGTGACAGGTATGCAGCAATCTACTATCTTCCCATATTTCTCACAAAAGATGTCATACATTTCTTGTACAGATTTGTTGTAAAATAAGGTTCTCCAGTCAATAACTGCAAAAAGCTCATTCATTTTGATGTAATCTCCTTTCGGATAGTTCCTCCTCATGTCCTCAGTGCCTCTACTCTCAGGAAGAATATCTTCAATGATATACTCCATCAACAACACACAGTGGTCACTCTTTCCAATTGGTGGTTCATACTCAATTTCTTCAATATCCAACACATTATCTGTGAACACTAGATCAAGTAGTGATGGCTCATCCCCACCCCTGGCCCTTGTTGGTTCCATTACATGTTGGTGTAGGAAATTCCCTTGTACGCAATCTAGGAATCTTGCCCCAAATGAGTCCTCATCAAGATTTGGTTTACCTCATCATAAATTTCTAATAAGTTTGTTACTGTTGATCTACCTTCTCTGAAGCCATGTTGCCTCACTGACAAAAAGTTGAAGGATTCCAAGTGAAGAGAGATATGTTTCCTTAGTAGTTTCTCCATAACTTTGCAAACTATGCTGGTCAAGGAAACTGGTCTATAGTTCAGAGCCGTATCCCTCCTTCCCTTTTTGAAGATAGGTATCACATTTGCTTGTTTCCAGCATCTTCGAATCTCCCCTGACTCCAGTGACTTTTTAAATATGATACTTAGTGCCACTGATATTGAGTTTGCGCATTTTTTAAGCACATGAGGGGATATGTCATCAGGACCTGTAGCTTTATGAACATCTAAATCCATCAGCGCTTTGCATACCTCTGTGGCTGTAAGGTTGATGTTCTCTAATACCGGCCCTTGAGCTTCTATCACTGCAATCTGAGGGGGTGGGGTATTTTCTACTTTAAATACTGACTGAAACTCCTTGTTCAATTCTTTGCAGATCTCTTCATCCGTCTCAGTGATGCTTCCATCCGCTCTCTTTAGCCTTAAAACCTGTTCTTTTACCTTCAGTTTTCCTCTGATAAAGCTGTGGAAAAGCTTGGGATTTTCTTTAGCCTTCCTGGTGATGTCCCTCTCATAGTCTCTCTCTGCCTCTCTCCTTTTACTTAGGTAGTCATTTCTTGCTCTTTTGTAGGTTTGCAAGGCATTTATGTTTTTTCTCCTCCTATACCTTTTCCAGCATTTGTCTCTCCACTCCTTAGCTCTTTTGCACCCATTATCGAACCATTTCTCTCTGGCATGAATTACACCTACTTTGGTGACAGGTATGCAGCAATCTACTATCTTCCCATATTTCTCACAAAAGATGTCATACATTTCTTGTACAGATTTGTTGTAAAATAAGGTTCTCCAGTCAATAACTGCAAAAAACTCATTCATTTTGATGTAATCTCCTTTCGGATAGTTCCTCCTCATGTCCTCAGTGCCTCTACTCTCAGGAAGAATATCTTCAATGATATACTCCATCAACAACACACAGTGGTCACTCTTTCCAATTGGTGGTACATACTCAATTTTTTCAATATCCAACACATTATCTGTGAACACTAGATCAAGTAGTGATGGCTCATCACCACCCCTGGCCCTTGTTGGTTCCATTACATGTTGGTGTAGGAAATTCCCTTGTACGCAATCTAGGAATCTCGCCCCGAATGAGTCCTCACCACTGTGTAGGTCAAGATTTATCCAATCTATCTCTTTATGATTAAAGTCTCCCATAATCAAAATCCTACATTTTTTTTTTCCCGTGCCATGTTAACAACTGAGTTTATGATTTCAATAGTACCTATATGACTTTCCTCATAAACTTCAAGCCTATTTTGGTTCCTTGGTGGGTTGTATACAACAGTTATTATAATGCTCTCTGACCCAGTATTTATTCGAGCAACAAGAAATTCCTTGAACTCACTTTCTATAGCCAAGTTTATTTCTTCAACTTAAATCCTTTCACTTATGAGCAGTCCTATCCCTCCACCAGTCCTCTCAGATCTTTCAACCCTTAGTATTCTGATGCCCTTCGGAAAAACTGTGACACTGTTTATGTCCTCACTCAACTTAGTCTCTGTAATTGCTATTATATCTGCCTTACTGTTGTGAATCCTATCTTTTAATTCTACTGCCTTACCAGCTAATCCACCAGCATTTGTGTATAGCAATCTTAATGAGGCCCCATCCCCTGATCTTCTGTCATTGTTTTCTTTATCTCCCCTTTGTCTGGAAGAACTCTGTAATGAAAATTTTTCTTCTCTTCTTCATTTCTGTCATCATTTAACCTTCTTGCCTCTTACAACAAGTTTTTTATCTTTCCCATCTCTTCCTGTGTTCTGTATCGTGTAATGAACACTTCTTTGAATTCTTGAAGGTCTTTTAGACTTTTTTTTCTCAACAGTATTTCCCTACATGTTTCCCCTCTCTCAAAGGTTACTTTTGTTGGTCTCGGCTTTCCTTCCCTCGAATATTTACCTAGTTGGTGTATGTTTACAATATCCTCAGGACCACATACTACTCCAAGCTTTCTTATCAGGTCTACAACCCTAGCTTTATTTTCTTCAAGTCTCCCCTGCCATGTTGGCTCCTGGGATTCGCTTATGCCTGAGATTACCACTGTCTTCTCCTTATCAAGTGCCTCTCTGATGAGTGGGTTTGCCCTTTCCATCACAACGTCTTTCATTTTTTCGATTACTGTCTCTTTATAGTCAACTGTTTGTATGTTTTCCAGTGCCACCACCTTTACAGCCTCTTTTACTGCCACATTCCCCTTTAGTGCATCAGCAAAGGAGGTTTTCATGGCATCATTTTCCATATTCAGCTCCTGGAACTCTTTTCTGAACTGTTCAATGTTTTCCTTAATCTGGACATTCCAAGCAGCAATCTCGTCTCTCTCAGAAGAGAGCAGTGAACTAACATCTAATTCCTTTAGGTTGTCATTCAGCTGTTTGTTTTTATCTTCTCGTTTAGAAATTCTAGATTCTAGTTGACTCTTTTCCCCTTCCAGGTCCTTTATTCTTTTTTCTAGTTCCTTTCTCTCCTGCCCTTGTGCTTTATTTGCTTCCTCCAAAGATCTTATTTGCTCTCGGAGTGTTTCATTCTCTTTCATTTCTCCATCCATATTCCGAATTTTTTCATCAAGGCTTATAACCATTGCCTCTAAATTCTTGGTTTTCTGTTTAAGTCTCCTAATGGCTACCCCTCCTGCCGACCCATGGATGGGGGAGGTTTGGGACAGAGATGGCCTCATTTTTATGTTCTCCCTCTCACAAAATATAGAAGGAAGAAGAGAAAGAGGAAAAAAAAGAGAAAAACTTTTATTTAAGCTTCACACAGAATTTTTATATCTCCATATAAGTGCTATTTAGTGACTCAATTTATCTCTTTTCTGGTAACACACATCTTAACTTAAAAACTTGACCATGGTAATTTAAGGATAAAAAGAAAAAGAAAAAAGAATGCAACAAAACAAAAGTCAAACCTGAAGGAAAATTCGAATTTGTGTCTGAGGAGGCACCCACCTGTTTCTGCTATATATTTTTCCTAACTGATAAACTCACTTGCTAACCAAGATATGTTATCACAGGATTAGACTTTACATTTAACTCAATATATATACAAAATAAAAAAAATGGTAAAAGAGAAAGCTAAAAGAAAAGCAAAAAAAATGAAGAAAATAAGACAGCTGTACTACTTGGCAACTTAACTCAGTACTGTTGACAGGTGGATATTTGTTTTTTTTTAATTCAATTATTTCGTGTATCAACCTAACTAACAAGTTAATATAAATGAGAAGGATACTGATTTTAACAATATATGGAACCACAGGATCAGGTAAACGGCTTAAGAGCTTTCCCCAGTTTACACAAAAAATTAGGTAATGTGATGTGATGGCTTCACCTCTGGCAACGCTTCTAAATTTCCTTCAAGGCAGAACTGGACAGCTCAGGAAAATGTTCTCAATTTTTTTCCTTTAGTATTTTGGACAGTCTCGTCATACAACAAATATAAGTTTTATACTCAAAATACTCTGCAGGATTTCAGATTTATGGAAATTATGGTAAAGTTTTCCACTAAGCACTTAGTCACTCAAAAACACAAGTAAAAACTTAAGAGAAGCAGTTGCGTGGCCCACGTGATTACCTAATTGTGATTACCTAATTGTGTTTACGGGAAAGAGCCCAAAGCTCGTATCTTCCCGTATCCTGATCGGTTCCATTTTATACTTAGTGATACTTATCATACCTGTCCTTAAAACTATGGATTGAGATAGCATTAACTACCTCCTCGCTTAGCCAATTGCAATTATCAACTACTCTTACACTGAAAAAGTATTTCCTTACATCCTGCAAAGAAGTTTTCTTACCAAGCTTCAAACTATGACCTCTAGTTCTAGAGCCAGCCATATCAAAATATCGATCCCTATCCACTCTATCATAACCATGAAGGAATTTAAAGACTGTCACCATATCCCCCCTCACTCTTCTAGCTTCGAGTGATGGTAAGTCTAATTCCCTCAGCCTCTCATCATAACTGAGATTGCTTATTTCTGGCACCAGTTTCGTGGCATGTCTTTGAACTTTTTCAAGCTTAGCTATGTGCTTTTTCAAGTGCGGATTCCAAAAGGGGGCTGCATATTCGAGTTTTGGCCTCACATAGGTTACATAAATATTTCTGAACATTTCCTTGTCCATGTGCCTGAAGGCTACCCTTACATTTGATAAGAATGCATATGCTGCCCTTACTATGCCATTTATATGTATTTCTGGAGACAAATCTGCCAGTATGTTTACTCCTAGATCTCTCTCATTTTCTCTCTCTTGAAGTTGTACTCCAGCCACCGAGTAGTCAAGCTTGGGCCTTCTTGCACTTGTACCCATTCTCATTACCTTACATTTTGAAGTATTGAATTTCATTAGCCACTTTTCTGACCACTCATGCAGATTATTTAGATCCTCCTGAAGTTCTCTACCATTGTTCTCGTTTTTTACTTTCTTCACAATCTTTGCATCATCTGCAAACATATCCATGAATGAATTTACAGACTCTGGTAGGTCATTTACATATACAAGGAACAAAAGTGGCCCTAAAACTGAACCCTGTGGAACTCCACTACTAACTCTTCTCCATTCAGACACTGAGTGTCTTACTCTAACCCTCTGTTCCCTTCCTTTTAAGTAAGTGTTTATCCATTCCAAAACATTTCCACCTATTCTAGCCATTGATTGCAGCTTCCTAATAAGTCTCCCATGTGGAACAGTGTCAAACGCTTTCTGGAAGTCTAGGAATATGCAATCTGCCCAGCCCTCTCTTTCCTGTAAGATTTGGCTTACCTCATCATAAAATTCTAATAAGTTTGTTACTGTTGATCTACCTTCTCTGAAGCCATGTTGCCTCACTGACAAAAAGTTGAAGGATTCCAAGTGAAGAGAGATATGTTTCCTTAGTAGTTTCTCCATAACTTTGCAAACTATGTGTGATTACCTAATTGTGATTACCTAATTGTGTTTACGGGAAAGAGCCCAAAGCTCGTATCTTCCCGTCTCCTCATCGGTTCCATTTTAGACTTAGTGATACTTATCATACCTGTCCTTAAAACTATGGATTGAGATAGCATTAACTACCTCCTCGCTTAGCCAATTCCAATTATCAACTACTCTTACACTGAAAAAGTATTTCCTTACATCCTGCAAAGAAGTTTTCTTACGAAGCTTCAAACTATGACCTCTAGTTCTAGAGCCAGCCATATCAAAATATCGATCCCTATCCACTCTATCATAACCATGAAGGAATTTAAAGACTGTCACCATATCCCCCCTCACTCTTCTAGCTTCGAGTGATGGTAAGTCTAATTCCCTCAGCCTCTCATCATAAGTGAGATTGCGTATTTCTGGCACCAGTTTCGTGGCATGTCTTTGAACTTTTTCAAGCTTAGCTATGTGCTTTTTCAAGTGCGGATTCCAAAAGGGGGCTGCATATTCGAGTTTTGGCCTCACATAGGTTACATAAATATTTCTGAACATTTCCTTGTCCATGTGCCTGAAGGCTACCCTTACATTTGATAAGAATGCATATGCTGCCCTTACTATGCCATTTATATGTATTTCTGGAGACAAATCTGCCAGTATGTTTACTCCTAGATCTCTCTCATTTTCTCTCTCTTGAAGTTGTACTCCAGCCACCGAGTAGTCAAGCTTGGGCCTTCTTGCACTTGCACCCATTCTCATTACCTTATATTTTGAAGTATTGAATTTCATTAGCCACTTTTCTGACCACTCATGCATATTATTTAGATCCTCCTGAAGTTCTCTACCATTGTTCTCGTTTTTTACTTTCTTCACAATCTTTGCATCATCTGCAAACATATTCATGAATGAATTTACAGACTCTGGTAGGTCATTTACATATACAAGGAACAAAAGTGGCCCTAAAACTGAACCCTCTGGAACTCCACTACTAACTCTTCTCCATTCAGACACTGAGTGTCTTACTCTAACCCTCTGTTCCCTTCCTTCTAAGTAAGTTTTTATCCATTCCCAAACATTTCCACCTATTCTAGCCATTGATTGCAGCTTCCTAATAAGTCTCCCATGTGGAACAGTGTCAAACGCTTTCTGGAAGTCTAGGAATATGCAATCTGCCCAGCCCTCTCTTTCCTGTAAGATTTGGCTTACTTCATCATAAAATTCTAATAAGTTTGTTACTGTTGATCTACCTTCTCTGAAGCCATGTTGCCTCACTGACAAAAAGTTGAAGGATTCCAAGTGAAGAGAGATATGTTTCCTTAGTAGTTTCTCCATAACTTTGCAAACTATGCTGGTCAAGGAAGCTGGTCTATAGTTCAGAGCCGTATC
>JAXCGZ010019241.1:25000-52500 GCA_037179515.1 Halocaridina rubra
TTGGAATCTCCCCCGACTCCGGTGACTCCTTAAATATGATACTTAGTGCCACTGATATTGTGTTTGAGCATTTTTTAAGCACATGAGGGGATATGTCATCAGGACCTGTAGCTTTATGAACATCTAAATCCATCAGCGCTTTGCATACCTCTGTGGCTGTAAGGTTGATGTTCTCTAATACCGGCCCTTCAGCTTCTATCACTGCAATCTGAGGGGGTGGGGTATTTTCTACTGTAAATACTGACTGAAACTCCTTGCTCAATTCTTTGCAGATCTCTTCATCCGTCTCAGTGATGCTTCCATCAACTCTCTTTAGCCTTAAAACCTGTTCTTTTACCTTCAGTTTTCCTCTGTGTGTGTGTGTGTGTGTGTGTGGGTGGGTGGCCTCATTACCCCTTGCAAGGGGGGCGACCGAGCCAAGAATCGCGCATTCACCACGAGCCACACATGCCTCAGCTACTCTAGGCTCCTTGGAGATAAAGGGATGCCACTTCGCTCCTCCCCCTTCCACCCTGCGTGAGTGATCACCTAATTGTGCTTACGAGAAAGAGCCCAATGATCATAGCTTCCCGTCCTCTGGTCGGTTCCATTTTGTACTTAGTGATACTTATCATCTATCTATCTATCTACCTTGGTTGTTTCCCCTTGAATTGGGGGGTAGCCGACATCAAGAAAGGAAAACAAATAGGGGGATTACTTTGCTCTGTGGGCAATGACGAGGGAGCTAGCGACCGTTCAGACGGCACTGCTGGAGTGCCACAGCCCATCTTCCCGGCTCTTCCACAACCTGTGTCGCTTCACAACTGCCAACTCCTCCTACTGCCCCTACCACAGCGCTATCTCTGTAAGATGCAGCCCCGTGGTAACAGCAGATGCCCATCAGAGCTGCGTCACAATCGCTCGCCACTCATTCCTATTCCTAGCACGCCCGCTTGCTTCCCTCACATCCATCCTCCTATCATTCAGGGCTCTCCTTACTCCATCCATCCATCCAAACCTAGGCCTCCCTCTAGCATTTCTCCCATCAACTCTCGCATTCATCTCCTTTTTCAGCAGCCTTTCATCATCCATCCTTTCCACATGGCCAAACCATCTCAGAACATTCATATCTACTCTGGCTGCAATTTCTCTCCTCACACCCGTTTTTGCTCTCACCACTTCATTCCTAACCCTATCCAATCGAGATACACCAATCATACTCCTCAGGCATTTCATCTCAAACACATTTAGTTTCCGTCTCTCACTTACATTCATACTCCATAACTCTGATCCATACATCACAGTTGGCACAACCACTTTCTCATACAAAACTTTCTTAACATTCATTTCCAACCCTCTATCCTTCATCACTCCTTTCAATGCACCCAACACTTTACATCCTTCATTCACTCTGTGACACACATCTGCTTCCACTCCACCATTTGCAGCTATAACCGAGCCTAAATACTTGAACTGATTAACCTCCTCAAGTGTCTCTCCATTCAACATAACATTCAATCCAGCGCCATTCTCATTTCTTGTACACCTCATAACCTTACTCTTTCCCACATTCACTCGCAACTTCCTTCTCTCACACACCATTCCAAATTCTGACACTAACTGACACAGCTTCTCCTCTAAATCTGCCACCACCACAGTATCATCTGCAAACAGCAACTGATTCAGCTCCCACTCGTTATCATCCCCATCTACCATTCTCAAACCTCTACTACGCACTCGCTCATTCACCTCTCTTACAACTCCATCAATATACAAATTGAACAGCCATGGTGACATCACACATCCCTATCTCCTAACACAAGCTCTACTGCCCTCATACAAACTCTTCACTGCATGCAACAATTTACCATTAATTCCATATAATCTCAAAACATTCCACATAGCCTCTATATCAACTCTATCATATGCTTTCTCCAGATCCAAAAATGCAAAATACACATCCTTACCCTTTGCTAAATATTTCTCACATAACTGCCTAACTATAAAAATCTGATCTATACAACCTCTACCTCTCCTAAAATTACTCTGCACTTCCACGATCACATATTCTGTCTTATCCCTAATCCTATTAACCAGTATCCTACCATACACTTTTCCTACCACACTCAACAAACTTATACCCCTAAAATTACTGCATTCATACATATCTCCCTTACCTTTGCATAGGGGCACTATACAGGCAATCACCCATTCCACTGGCACCAATGACAACATAAAACATATATTAAACACTCTCACTAACCATTCCAATGCAGTCACACCCCCTTCTTTCAACATCTTCGTTCTCACACCATCCATTCCAGGTGCTTTACCTGCTTTCGCTTCATACAATGCCCTTTTCAACTCCTCTCTTGTAATCTCTCTCTCATTTTCATCTCCCATTACTGGCCCTTGAACCCCTCCCACTGCCACTATAGCTGCCTCTCTATCTTCCTCAACATTCAGCAAGCACTCAAAATATTCTGCCCCTCTTTTCCTTGCATCGTTAAAACTATGGTTTGAGTTAGCATTAACTACCTCCTCACTTAGCTAATTCCAATTAATAACTGCTCTTACACTAAAATAGTACTTCCTTACATCCAGCAAAGAAGTTTTCCTATGAAGATTCAAACTATGACCTTTAGTTCTAGTGCCGGCCATATAAAAATATCAATCCCTATCCACTCTGTCATAACAATGAAGGAATTTAAAGACTGTCACCATATCCCCCCTCAATCTTCTAGCTTCGAGTGATGGTAAGTCTAATTCCCTCAGCCTGTTATCATAACTGAGATTGCGTATTTCTGGCACCAGTTTCGTGGCATGTCTTTGAACTTTTTCAAGCATAGCTAAGTGCTTTTTCAAGTGCGGATTCCAAAAGGGGGCTGCATATTCGAGTTTTGGCCCCACATAGGTTACATAAATATTTCTGAATATTTCCTTACCCATGTGTCTGAAGGCTACCCTTACATGTGCTAAGATGCATATACAGTCTTTACTATGCAACTGATATGTATATCTAGAGACAAATCTGCCAGTATGTTTACTCCTTGATCTCTCTCATTCTCTGTCTCTGCAAGGTCTGCACCTACTACTGAGTATCGAAGACTGGGCCTTCTTGCCCTTGCACCCATTCTCATTACCTTACATTTTGAAGTTTTGAATTTCATTAGCCACTTTTCTGACCACTCATGCAGACAATTTAGATCTTTCTGATGTTCCCTGCCATAGTTTTCATTTCTTACTTTCTGCACAATCTTTGCATCATCTTCAAGCATATTCAGAATGCATTGACAGACACACGTAGTCATTTACGAATACAAGGAAGAAAAATGACCCTAAAACTGAACCCTGTGGAACTCCACTACTAACCCTTCTTCATTCAGACACTGAGTGCCTTACTCTAACCTTATATCTCCCTCCTTCTAAGTAAGTTTTATCCAGTCAGAGACATTTCCATCTATTCTAGCCACTACATACAGCTTCTTAATAAGTCTCCCATGTGGAACCATATCAAATTCCTTCTGAAAATATAAGAATATGCGATCCACCAAGCCCTCTTTCTTATAAGACCTACCTTACCTCATCATAAACTTCTAATAAGTTTGTTACTGTTGATCTGCCTTCTCTGAAGCCATGCTATCTTACTGACAAAAAGTTGAAGGATTCCAAGTGAAGAGAGATGCATTTTCTTAGTAGTTTCTCAATAACTTTACAAACTATGCTGGTCAAGGAATGTGGTCTATAGTTTAGAGCTGTATCTCTCCTTCCCTTTTTGAAGGGAAAATAACTCTTAGAATCTCCTCAGATTCCAGCGACTTTTTTTTTATGGTGCATAGCACCACAAATATTGTTTCAGCACATTTCTGAAGTACGTCAGGGGACATGACATCAGGATTCATAGCCTTATGGGCATCAATCTCTATCACTGCTTTGCATACTTCCATAGCTGAAATGTTGATGCTGTATAAAACTGGCATATGATCTTTTATTCCTACAATCTGAGAGGGTGGAGTATTTTCTACTGCAAACACTAACTGAAACTCCTTTCTAAATTTTTTGCAGAGCTCTTCATCTGTCTCAGTAATGTTTCCATCTGCCCTCTGTAAGTTGAAAAGCTGTTCTTTGACCTTTAGTTTCCTCAACAAAGCTGTGGCAAAGTTTGGAATTATCTTCAGCCTTCTCAGTAACATCGCTTTCAAGTTCTCTCTCTGCCTCTCTTCTCTGTAATTACCTAATTGTTGCTATCTAATTGTGCTTACGGGAAAGAGCCCCATGCTCGTATTTCCGAGTTTCCTGTCTGGTTCCATTTTTCTACCTAGCACTTATCATACTTGTCCTTAAAACTATGGATTGAGTTAGCACTGGCTACCTCCTTACTTAGCAAATTCCAATCTTCAACTACTCTTACACTAAAAAAAATAATTCCTTACATCCTGCAAAGAAGTTTTCTAATGAAGCTTCAAAGTATGACCTTTAGTTATAATGCCAGCCATATTAAAATATCGATCCCTATCCATTCAACCATGAAAGAATGTAAAAACAGTCGCCATAGCCCCCTCATTCTTCTAGCTTCGAGTGATGGTTAGTCTACTTCATTCAGCCTCTCTTCATAACTGAGAATGCATAATTCTGGCACCAGTTTCGTGGCATGTCTTTGAACTTTTTTAAGCTTAGCTATGTGCTTTTTCAAGTGTGGATTCCAAAAGACTGCATATTTAAGCTTTGGCCTCACATAGTTTACATAAATATTTCTGAACATTTCCTTGCCCATGTGCCTGAGGGCTACCCTTACATTTGCTAAAAAAAAAAAAAAAAAAAAAATATATATATATAATATATATATATATATATATATATATATATATATATATATATATATATATATATATATATATATATATATATATATATATATATATATATATATATATATATATATATATATATATATATATCCCGCCCTTACTGTACCATTTATATGCATTTCCGGAGACAAATCGGCCAGTATGTTTATTCCTAGATCTCTCTCATTTTCTGTCTCTTGAACTTCTGCTCGTGCTATTGAGTATTCAAGCTTGGGCCTTCTCACACTTGTACCCATTCTTATTACCTTACATATAGAAGTATTAAATTTCATAAGCCACTTTTCTGACCACTCATGCAGACTATTTAGATACTCCTGAAGTTCTCTAACATTGTTCTCGTCTCGTACTTTCTTTACAATCTTTGGATCATCTGCAAATATATTCATGAATGAAATTACAGACTCTGGTAGGTCATTTACATATACAAAGAACAAAAGTGACCCTAAAACTGAACCCTGCAGAACTCCACTACAAATTTTTCTCAAACCAGACACTGAGTGTCTTACTCTAACCCTCTGTTCCCTTCCTTTTGAGTAAGTTTTTATCCATTCCTAGACATTTCCACCTATTCTCGTCATTGTTTGCAGCTTCTTAATAAGTCTCCCGTGTGGGATTGTGTCAAATATCTTCTGGAAGTCTAGGAATATGCAATCTGCCCAGCCCTCTCTTTCCTGTAAGATTTGGCTTACCTCATCATAAAAACTGAATAAGTTTGTTACTGTTGATCTACCTCTTCTGAAGCCATGTTGTCTCACTGACAAAAAGTTGAAGGATTCCAAGTGCAGAGAGTTGTGTTTTTTAGTAGCTTCTCAGTAACTTTGCAAGCTATGCCAAACATGTTTACTGTTTAGAGCTGTATCCCTCCTTCCCTTTTTGAAGATAGGTACCACATTTGCTTGTTTTCACCATCTTGGAATCTCCTCAGATTTGAGCAACTTTTCAAATATGATACATAGTGCCTCTGATATTGATTTAGCACATTTCTTAAGTACAAAAGGGAATATACCATCAGGACCTGTAGCTTTATGTGCATCTAACTCCATCAGCGCTTTGCATACGTCTGTGACTGCAAAAATAAAGTTGTCTAATACTAGGCCAAGAGCTCTTATCTCTGGAGTCTGAGGGAGTGGAGTATTTTCTGGTTTAAATACTGACTGAAACTCCTTGTTCATTCTTTGCAGAGCTCTTCATCCGTCTCAGTGATGCTTCCATCTGCTGTCTTTAGCTTAAAAATCTGCTCTTAGACCTTCAGTTTTCCTCTGATAAAGCTGTGATTTTATTTAGCCTTCCTGGTGATATCCCTTTCATAATCTGTGTGTGCCTCTCTCTCTCTCTTTTTTTTAAGTAATCATTTCTTGCAGCTTTATAAGTCTGTCAGGTATTTATGTTTTTTCCTCATATACCTTTTCCAACATTTGTCTCTCCACTCCTTAGCTCTCTTACACTCATTACTGAACCATTTCCGTCTGACATGAATAATTCCTATTTTGGTGGATAGTATGCAACAATCTGCTATCTTCCCATATTTCTTAAAAAAGATGTCATACATTTCTTAAACAGATTTGTTTCTAAATAAAGTCCTCCAGTCAATAACTGCAAAAAGCTCATTAATTTTTATGTAATTTCCTTTCGGATAGTTCCTCCTTGTGTCCTCAGTGCCTCTACTATCAGACAGAACATCTTCGATGATATTCTCCATCAACAACACACAGTGGTCACTCTTTCCAATTGGTGGTTCATACTCAAATTTTTCAATAGCCAGCGCATTATCTGTGAATACTAGATCAAGCAACAATTGCCCATCCTCACCCCTGGCCCTCGTTGGTTCCAGTACATGTTGGTGTAGGAATTTTTCTTGTATGCAATCTAGGCATCTTGCCCCGAATGAATCCTCCCCACTGTATGGGTCAAGATTTATTCAATCTATCTCTCTATGATTAAAATCTTGCATAATAAAAATTCTACATTTTATTTCAGGTGCAATACCAACAACTGACTTTATGACTTCAATAGTACCTATATGACTTTCCTCTTAAACTTCTAGCCTATGTTGGTTCCTTGGTGGGGTATATACAACAGTTATTATAATGGTCTCTGACCCTGTATTTATGCGAGCAACAAGAAATTCCTTGAACTCACTTTTTATAGCAAAGCTTATTTCCTCAACCTGAAATCTTTCGCGTATGAACAGTGCTATTCCTCCACCAGTCCTCTCAGATCTTTCAACCCTTAATATTCTAAAGCCCATAAGAAAAACTGTTTATGTCCTCACTTAATTTAGTCTTTGTAACTGCTACTATATCAGCCCTACTGTAGCAAATCCTATACATTAATTCTACTGCCTTGCCAGCTACCCCATCATCATTTGTGTACAGCACTCTTCATTAGGCTACATACCCTGATCTTCTATCAATATATTCTTTATCTTCCCTTTTGCTGGAAGATCTCTGAAATAAAAAAAAAATTCTTCTCTTCTTCATTTCTTCCCTCATTTAATGCTCTAGCTTTTTTTATCCTTTCCTTCTCTTTCTGTGTTCTGTATGGTTTAATGAGCACAGTTTCGAATTCATGAAGGTATTTTAGTTTTTTTAATCACTATTTCTCTACATGTGTCCCCTCTCTCAAAGGTTACTTTTGTTGGTCTCTGCTTTCCCTCCCTAGAATATTTACCAAGTTGTTGAGTATTTACAATATTCTCTGGATCACATACTACTCGAAGCTTCCTTATTAGGTCCAAAGCCTAGCTTTATTTTGTTCAAGTCTCCCCTGCCATTTTGACTCCTGGGATTCATTTATGTCTGAAATTACCATTGTCTTCTCTTTATCAAGTGCCCATTTAATCAGTGGTGTAGCCTTTTCCATCACAACATCTTTCATTTTTTTTCTAGCATTGTTTCTTTTTAGTCAACCATTTGTACGTTGCCCAGTGCCACCACCCTCACAGCCTCTTTTACTGTCACATTCCCCTTTACTGCATCTGCAAAGAAAGTTTTCATGGCATCATGTTCCGTATTCAGTTCTTGAAACTCTTTCCTAAACTGTTCAATGCTTTCCTTAATCTGGACATTCCAAGATGCAATCTCGTCTCTTCCGGAAGAGAGCAATAAAGTAACATTTAATTCATTCAGCTTGCCATTCAACTGTTTGTTGTTATCTTCTTGTTTAGAAATTCTGGTTTCTAGTTCACTCTTTTCTCCTTCCATATTCTTTATTCATTTCTCTAATTCTTTTCTCTCTTGCATATGTGCCTTGTTTGCTTCCTCCAAAGATCTTATAACCTCTCTAAGTATTTCATTCTCTTTCATTTTTCTATCCCTATGGGAAAGAGCTCTCTAATACTTATTATATTTGTCCTCAAGAATGTTAAAACAGTTAGCATTAACTACTTCATCACTAAGCGAATTCTAATTATCAACTATTCTTACACTAAAAAGGTACTCCCTTACATTCTGCAAAGAATTTTTCTTATAAAGCTTCAAACTACTCATGTGACCTATAATTTTAGAGCAATCTATATCGAAATATCGCTCCCCGTCCACTCTGTCAAAACCATGATGGCATATAAAAACGTCACCATATCTGCCTTCAATCTACTAGCTACAAGTGATGGTAAGTCTAACTCTCTCAGTCTATCCTCATAACTGAGATTGCATATCTCTGGCACCAATTTCGTAGAATGTTTTTTGAAGTTTTTCAAGTTTATTTATAAGCGGATTCCAAAAGGGTGCTGCATATTTATGCTTTGGCCTCAAATAAGTTACATAAACATTTTTGACCATTTCCTTCCTTGTCCATGTGTCTGAAGGCTACTCTTACCTTTGTAAAGAGAGCATTTGCAGCCTTCATCACATCATTCATATGAACATGCCGAGACAAATCTGTCAGTACGTTTTATCCCTAGATATTTCTCTCATTCCCTGTCTCTTGAAGTTCTGGGTCTGCTATTAAGTGCAAAAATTTTGGCTTTCTTGCACTCGTGCCTATTTTCATTACATTGCATGTTGAAGTATTGAATTTCATTAGCCACTTTCCTGACAACTCAGGCAGACTATTTAGGTCTTCTTGAAGGTCTCTACTAATTCCCTTATCATTAGTATTCTTCACAGTCATTGCATCATTTGCTAACCTATTAAAAAAATAAATATACAGACTCCGGTAGGTTATTAATATATAAAATGTTGTAGGTTGGGCCATGGCGCCATCGCCCGTTGTGATAATACAGCTGAAGGGTCTTTTGGACTTGAATTAGACTGTCCAGGACAGTTCGATTTTAAGTCTCCTTTCAATTACGGTTCTTTTTCCATGCCTACATCTACATCGAATATTCTTGGATATTCGTTACAGATCTCTTTTTATCCCTTCAAATCTGACAGGTCACAACACTCCCCATCTCTATTTCTTTTTACTTTATTCTTTCTTCGTGCCCAGGCCCGATGAGGGCAGAATTATTTATTTTTTCAGCCTGTCCTGGTGTCACAATTATTTAAAAAGTGGCTCTATGGCTGATCCATGTGAAACCCCACTACTAACCTGTTTTCCAGTCAGACACTGAGTTACATACTCTAACCTCCGGTTCCCTTCCTCCTACCAAAGTTTTTATCCACTCCAAGATATTTCCACGTAATTGTTCTTAATTTATTGTGCTCATGGGAAAGAGTACCATGCTCGGAATTTCCCGTCTTTTTATTATACTCAATGATACCTATCATATTTGTCCTTAAAGTTATGAATGCAGCTAGCATTATATACCTCTTCGCTCAACGCATTCCTGTAAATATTCTTACACTAAAAACATAATTCCCTACATCCTGCAAAGATTTTTTTTTTTTTTGTGATCTTCGAATTAGAGCTAGCCATATCAAAATATCTCTCCTGCTTAATATGTCACAACCGCAAGAGAATTTCAAAACCGTCACCATATCCCCCCTTTTCTTCTAACTTCAAGTGATGGTAAACATGATGTTGTCTTTTGTTAAAGTTACAAATCCTAATCTAAGGAGAACTAGGATAGTAGAAATTCACGTGCCTGTCGTGAATTTTATATATATATATATATATATATATATATATATATATATATATATATATATATATATATATATATATATATATATATATATATATATATATATATATATATATATATATATATATATATATATATATATATATATATATATATATATATATATATTTGAATTAGCCCTCTTTAACTATAAATAGCTAACTTTGGCTATATTCTTACGGACCTTTGAATGTATAGAAAAACGAACGAGATGTGGCACCACTGCCTTTGTGATGGTTCGTAAACATGGCGTCGCTGAAGTCGCTTACCGACGATGAATTACGGCAAAAATTGAAAGAATACGGTATTACATCGCCTGTCACGGCAAGTACGAGAAATATCTTGATCAAGAAGCTTAACCACGTGATTGCGAACCAGAAAAAAAGTGGGCCAGTGAGTCATTCCCTCCCAAAAACTACCACCAAGTCCAACAATAATAGACTTCATTCCATCAGTTCCGATGAAGATGAAGATTTCAGTAATGGTGAATCTTCGAGTCAGTATCACAGAGCAAATAGATTATCCAAGAGCAAAAGGGATAGTGTTCGAGGAGGAGCCATTGATCCTTCTCCGGAAATCCCCTTGAATGATCGGAATGGAGCTGTTGCTAATTATAATAATTCTAGGTCGTCCTCCAGACAGAGATCTTCCTCCAGATTGACATCCTCGATTCTGGACATTAGGGATCGATCGAGAGGTCCTAAATATAGGAGTGATGACGATAATGGTGACAGTGCAAATAGTCGAATGTTTTCGGTGAATAGTTATAGTGGTGAGAACTCTGTGAGTAGAAAAACTCGAGTGTCTGTGGGTACGTACTTTCCTGCAGTGTCTTCGAGATTGAGTATCAGCCCTAGGGCAAAAATTCCTGACGAATATGACACCTGTTCAGATTCGGATATTGGAGACAGTGAGGATGCTGTTATTTTGTCGAAGAGAGCATCTTCGGCATCAGGAGTGCCTAGGAGTAATGTAAGGGACAATAGTGTTACCCCAGGAGATAATTCCCATACAGCTAGAGCCTCCTATCCGAATCACAAATTGGGGACGTCCACAATCATACCCTCAGACAAGCAGGTAAAATATGCTGAAGTGAGAAATAGGAAAGATGGACATAGTTACGTTGAAAATGGGACTCGTCGCGAGGATTACGGCGAAGAACGCGATAGAGATATTAATGTTGCGGAATCTGTTGCGAGTCAGACGACGCCTGGAAGTCGTGACCTTTCGACAGTGGCCAATGGTAGACATCACAGTGAGAGAAATTCTCTACTTGATGCTTCTTCACAGGGTGATGAGAGTACGTGGCACTACTCGGTCCCCCTTTTGTTGTTAATTCTTTTAGCCGTTTTCTTTGGTGTTTTAGCCATGTTGTACGTCAATATGCGAACGCCTCTTCTGCCGATGCTGCGTTCTGTGCCTGCCGTGGTCTATCAGTCCATGGCAAAATTACCTGTGCCTTTCTTCACACAACCTTTCACCGAGAGAAAAATCGATGATGATGGTCCATCTTCGCAGACAAAATATACTGCGAAACCATCGCCTTTGTCAAGCACATCGGGTAAGGAAATACGTGTATATTACAGTGTTTGTTATCGTAGTTCTCTTTGATTATTTGTTGAGTTTACATAGAATATTTGTTGTGTATAATATTAAAATCCTTTGTTTTTAATGTTTGTTAAGAAATGAAATGTTTATCATTTTCAATTATTTCTTTTATATTTTTTCTCTTGTTACCCTCCAAAACAATGTATGGCTCATTTACAGCTCGTGCATTGTCGTATCAATGGGATACCCCTTTTTGTTTTATAAAATTTTAAAACATTTTTTTTTTAATTGCATTCTGCTAAGTAAAGTTGGGTCTGCTTTGAGCTAAAAGGTGTCTTAACGGACTGTAAATTGTATAATAGATTCCTATTCTAAAGCCTTATGATCACTAACTGTTTGATTTGTTTTACATTACTGTGAAATTCTTTTTGCTGAGATTCATATATATTTTAGCCCAGAAATGTAAGAGCTTTATTATTTTCACTTTTTTCAGTTTTTTATTTTTTTTTTATTTTAAGATTTTATACTCATAGCAGTAAGTTTTATTTGGTTAAAGTAGAAACCACAGATCATAGTTAACATCTGTTAGGAAAATATAATTTTTCCTATATATTCTTATTATCACTGGCTTTTCTAATGAAATATAGCTTCTTTGTAATCGAAAAGAAGGAAACTGTTGATAGGAAGAAGCCATTGTGTGGGATATTTCACGAAGCTGTGTTTCTTAGCACTGTATATGTTCTTAATTTTTATTATTATAAGCCAAGGAATAATCCCAGCTTGAAAAGTCAAAGAACTTAAACCATGTGGTTCCAGCAGGGAAGCAACATTTGTGGTGAAAAAGGAAAAAGAGAAGATAAAAAAAAGAAGGAATTGTGTAATATGATACAGTATCCAAATACCCCTCATAAAAATTTATATGTGCCTGTCCTAAACTTCTAAAGTTCCATTAAGTCAGTAACATGGCTAGTCAATCCATTCCACCTTCTAGTGGTAGCGGGAATGGAACTTCTGGATTACTTTTACTCCTTAGGGAAGGGGTCTAGAATACTTCCTCCGTGTTCCTCTATGTGTCATAAGAGTTAACAAAATTGAGTGGAGAGAGGGACTGGGAATCCCGTCCTCTGTATTTTCTCCTCCCAGAGAGCCAAAGTATTTTGCACTGACTCAACCACTCCCCCCTTATAAGGGGTAAAATGGCTCATGTATATTGATAGATTTTAACTCTTTGTGCAATGCGTGATATCTATCCAAGGAAGGAGTAAAGTGTCCTCTGCCTTCTACAGTTCATTATCTCTTTCTCTTTGCAATCTCTTCTTTGTTTTCCCTGGGTTGGGGGGGAAGGAATGGCACTTCTGTGGTTTCTTGAGTGTTTTAAAAGTCGACAAAATTGGACAGAACAGGGGTACTGGAAATTCCTCCCATTTTATTTGCCTCCCAGATCTTTGACTCTACCATTCCCTTCACAAGGGGAATTTTGGTCTCTGTGTATCTGTAGACCAAGAGTTCTCAAACTTTTTAACTCATCGATTCCCCCAAATGAAGTTTAAAAACTTGCTATCAACCCCTAGCTTTTAATTCAAGGGAAAAAAAAACATCGATGCCAAAATCAGTATGAGTAGTAGTAGTAGTAATAGTAGTTGACATTCAGTATGGTAAAAAGGTAACACAATAAGAAAATATGTCGAGGTGTACAAGTATATGTAACTATATTCTCAGTGCAACATGCCTTTGCTTCTTTCACTGTTGACATCATTAATATGAAGGATGTGCTTGATGAGCCTCAAAAAGGACGCTGATATTAGGATGCAGGTTGGTGAGTTTCAGCTGTAGGTTGCCTCGTTCTTCCAAGCTCAGTCTGTTCCTCTGTTTTGTTAAGACTGCGTTTGCATGACTGAAACCAGCTTCAAGCATGTATGAACTTGGGAAAGCAAGTAAAAATGTCTCAACCACTGCACAAAGTTGAGGATATATAGCAATGTTGATCTTGTTGAACCAAATTTCACGAAGGCCTTTTCTTCTGAACCAGGCACTTGCTTCCAGGTCCACAGTCATGTCAATTATTTCTTCCTCAAGGTGTAAGGCAATGTCGGCACTCTCTATTTCAACATTGAACAGTGTTAGGATCCATTCAGGCACTTTCATATTCACTAGGTCGTCAAAGTGCACTTTAAAGTCTTCAGTCAAATTCTCTAGATGAGTCTTGTATATTTCTATGTCACTATCAGAAATGGTTTCACTTTGTATCTGCTCAAGTTTGAAAAATACGGAAAATCTCTATTTGCCATTGAAGCTCTAAACAAGCTTAGCTTGTCTTGGAATCCCAGTGGAACTTTTCTGACCTGAATGGTGATAACATATTTACCCTGCAGACTTTTTTGTGTCACATTAAATTTAGAATAGAGGGCTGCCAAATAGAACCGGGCATTTTTGCATCTCTTCACAGAGAGATGAGTCCACGTTTGCCAGGAAGGGAACAGTTAGTTGTACAAGTCAACAAGTCTTTGCAAGCTGTGACCCCTTAGACAGCTACCTTACCTCAGTGTGCAGGAGTAATTGGTTAAACATGTCATCATTCTCTTTGGACAGCAGTACAAACAATCGTGAGTTGAGTGGATGTGCCTTGATTTTGTTAATTGCCCTGATGTATTCTTTCATGGCATTATGTAGCTCACCACCGAGTTTCATAGCTACAAGATGTTGCCTGTGCAGTACACAGTGTACGGTACGTACATCAGACTATTTCTTTGAGTAGGCTTGCAAATCCTCTGTACCAGCCAACTTTTGTTAGTGCACCATCAGTAGCCACTGCAGTAATATTACTGAGAGGTATATTGTGCTTTTCAAAATACTGCTACACACATTGTAAAATTGTCTCGTCTTTTGCATCGGCTGTGAGATCCTTTGGAAAATAAATATTCATGTATACTGTCTGTTTGACTTTGACTGTAATACCTCACATAGGCCATGAGAAGATTAGAGCTGACAAAAGTCGACTCATCGAGTTGTAGAGATAACTTACTATCCTGAAGTTTAGATACCAAGTTTTTTTTCCACATCTGCCATTTCATCAATTCTTCTTTGCACTGTACTGTTACTTAATGGCAAATTTTTCAGAACTGAGTAAGAATCTTTTTTCATAAGTTTCTATAACTTCTTTAATGAGGGAGATATTGTATGAGGCCTTCAAACCTCCTTCGATATCAGCACTGGTGGGTGCTTTGAAAAAAGTCTTGATGTTTGATTGACTTTTGAGTTTTTCTTTCAAGGTTTTTGTTTTTCTAATCAGAGTGAACCCTTTCAAGGTGGTCCTTCATCTTTGCAGGTTCCATGGCATCTTACTGAAAGTCTTTTCACACAAGAGACACAATGGCATGGTATCATTGGTTAATGAAGTAATGATTCCATATGTCAAATATTCCTGAGAATACTGTTGGCATTTCTTCTTAGCAACAACAGACATTATGTCTATTACACATAATATTCAACGCAAGTCACAATAATCAGTTCACTGACGACATTGGAGCTGAGAGTGCAGTGAATGACTGTATGCGAGACAGTGAGAGAGACATGGGTGTGGTGGGGTGGGATGGGGTATATGCTCAATCACTCAGTTCGGGACAGACAGGAATGCATCCTGTACAGACAGTAGAGCTGCGATAGATGATGAGGGGGAGGGGTTGCTTGAAGGTAGTGTTGCCAGTGCTGCTGCAATTTCTGAAGATTTACTGAAAAAATATGATCTATTGTCTGAATTCAAGAAATAAATGTAATTTTTTTTCTAATCTAATGGTGTCTGATATTTTTTAGATTTTTACAAATTATTATCGAGAATTTCAAATCGGAGACTTCAAAGGTCCCTTCGACTCCATCAATAAATATTCACCGACCCCTTGGTTATTCGTCGACCCCCTAGCCATTCATCGACCCCTTGGATAGTTTCATTGACCCCTGGGGGTCGATATCAACCTCTTTGAGAACCCCTGATATAGATTAGATATGTAGATAGATAGGTTTGGTTAAGTAATAGCTTAACATTTCTTATTTAATACATAATTTTTTTTTCTATGTGGTCTTATATTATTTTTGGTTAATCTAATTTTATGGGTTGCAATGTACAGGGGGTCCCCGTTTTAAGTCGTTCCAAGGTTACATCAGAGACCAATAAATAATTAATAAATTATTAATAAATAAATTTTTTCCACATATCAGTCATCCCGATGCAAACCAACCACAGTAGTAAAAGTAAGCAATACTGTGTACTGTACTTTTAACTATTTTTATATATTAGATTAAAAACTTGGAGTATTTTTCTATATTTTAGTATTTATTTTTAGCATTGATGGGGGACCTTGGTTCGATTTTTAGGTGTATTCGGACTTAAGTCAGCTGTCTGGAATGGTACCCTGACATAAAGTGGGGACCCCTGCATTATTCTGATATTTTTTCCTGTTTTTATTAACAAAAACCATCATTAAATAAAGATGAACTGTTGTCAAAGAAATGTGAGATAAGGTATATATATATATATATATATATATATATATATATATATATATATATATATATATATATATATATATATACACGCAGTGATCCTTCGCTGGATCGCGTTTCTTGGCTCGCATTTTCACTGTACCACATTTTTTTTGGGCAAATGATTATTTTTTTGGGGGGGGTATATGCAAAAATATTAAAATATAAAAAAGATAAAAATTTTCAGTATTTTCATATTTTTATTGAAAAAAAAATTTCATTATTTAATTGATAAAAATTTTTTTTTCCCAGCCTACAAATAATAAAACAGTAAGAAATAGTAAAAAACATAAATTTAGATATATAACTCACAGTATTGCATCATGTGAAATAGTGTCCGATAGCGTACAATGTATTGGGGTCGCACCTAAGTGAGCTAGCATATATATTAAAATTTCCAGTAGTTTCATGATTTTATTAATAAAAAAACGTATTTCTTAGCCTAAGAATAATAAAACCGTAAAAAATAGTAAAAAACATAAAGGTACTAACAGTATTGCACCACGTAAAATACGATACCGGTATCAGCGTTTCGGGAAACGCAAAGGTTCTCACCTACATGACCTGGTGAATATTAAAATTTTCATCATTTTATTGATAAAACAAGTATTTCCTAGCCTAAGAATAATAAAACAGTAAAAAATAGTAAAAAACATAAATGCAGTACTAACAGTATTGCACCATGTAAAATACGATACTGGTATCACGTTTCGGAAAACGCAAAGGCTCTCACCTACGTGACCTAGTGAATATTAAAATGTTCATTATTTTATTGATAAAACAAGTATTTCCTAGCCTAAGAATAATAAAGCAGTAAAAAATAATAAAAAACATAAATACTAACAGTATTGCACCATGTAAAATACGATAACGCTATCAGCGTTTCGGAAAACTATTGGCTGAAAGGTCGGGAGACGACGAATCACAGAATTGTTTTTCTGTATGTTCTGTATCATGGGGTCCGATTGGCTTTTTCATTGCAGTTTGCTTTTCCCACCATTTTCCATTTTCTCGCCTCACTCGTTCAGTCTGACTCACGTGTGCGGCGTTCACGTTGTGCTTATTAATACGTTGTGCTTGTGATTGTATTTTCACGCGTAATTTAACCTTTGCAATGCCTCCCAAACGTCCTTCATCTTCTAAGGCTACTGGTAGTCAGCCCAAGCGGCAAAAGAGGATGTTAACCATAGTAGATAAGGTGAAACTCTTAGATATGTTGAAAGAAGGAAAAAGGTTTACGGATGTCGTCCGCTAATTTGGCCTCAATGAATCTACTGTTCGCTGCATCAAAAAGGATGAGGCAAAGATCAGGAAAATAGCGAGCATTTCTTTTGATAAATCAGCGAAGAGGGTCGTAACATCCTGCAATAAGGCAGTAGTGCGGATGGAAGCTGCTTTGGCCCTGTGGATTGCTGATTGCAGAAAGAAAAACATCAGCTTAGACACCAATATCATACAAACAAAGGCGAAGAAGCTGTACGATACATTTGCTTCAAACGACCCCGTCGACGACCGTGGAGAGGAGGAGGGGAGAGAAGAAGATATCAACGACCCACAACCAGGACCCTCCAGCGATTCTCCACCGAGGATACAACCGTTCGTTGCTAGCAAGGGATGGTTCTTCAAATTTCAAAAACGCTATGGCCTAGAGAGCGTCTCAGTGCTTGGCGAAGCTGCCTATGCAGATACAGCTTCCGCAGAAAATTACGTCAAGAATGACTTCAAGAAAATTATCGCCGAAGGGGAATATGTTCCTGAGCAAGTCTTCAACATGGATTAGACTGGCTTATTTTGGAAGAGAATGCCATCTCGCACTTTTCTCTTCAAGGAAGAACCTAAAGCCCCGGGATTTAAAGCGCACAAAGATCGCGTTACCCTCATCATGTGCGGGAATGCTGTGGGCTTCATGTTAAAGCCCGGGCTTATCTACAAGTCAAAGAACCCTAGGGCTTTGAAGAACAAGAATCTGCTGCCAGTGTATTGGATGCATAACCCTAAGGCCTGGATCACAAAAAGACTCACATCGGACTGGTTTCACCAATGCTTTATCCCTCAGGTTAAACTTTATCTTGCAGAAAAAGGCCTTGAATTTAAAGTCCTTCTTTTGTTGGATAATGCTGGTGGCCACGCAACTACTCTCGAATATGACGGTGTTCAAGTCGAGTTCCTGCCACCGAATACGACGTCACTGATTCAGCATATGGCTCAAGGCGTTATTCGTGCGTTCAAGGCCCTCTGCACACGAAATGCCCTGGCGAACCTGGTTGAATCCATGGATTCGGACAAAGACTTCTCAATGAAGACATACTGGTGTAATTACACGATTGCCTCATGCCTTCAAAATATTCAGAAAGCAATCAAAGAGATGAAGTCAGCCACAATCAATGCCATCTGGAAGAAATTGTGGCCCGAAGTCATCTACGACTACAAGGGATTTGCTCCTGACGAAGTGCATAAGTCGGCAGTTGCGAAAGCTGTGAAGTTGGCTGCATTGCTAGGAGGAGAAGGCTTTAAAGATATGACTCACGAAGATGTGAATGAACTGATCGACTGCCACTCGCAGCCTTTGAGTGATGAAGACTTAGAAGAAATATCAAAATCAGCGAGCGAAGAAGAGGAAGAGCTTGAGGAATCGCACGAAGAAATTGAAGAGCCTGGCCTTACACTCGAACGTCTGGCAGCCATATATCAACATTTGAAAGCAGCCCAACAACTCTCGCAGGAATATGGCGATAATGTGGTTCGTTCGGTGACCTTCTGTAATTTTCTCGACAATGCCATGATTCCTTACCATACCATCTTCCAATAAAAGAAGAAACAGCGACAGCAAATCCCCATTTCCAAGTTCTTCTCCCCCAAAAAGCAGAAGTAAAGCTTTTATTGGCTGCGAAAAAATTTCCTCCGGGGTCAAGAAATGTCATCATCACCTCATTCATGGCAAGTTTACCTATCACGTACATATAAATTTACGTTGCATGCTGTTATTTATAATGTAAAGGGTGTTATTTTAACAGTGCAGCGAGGGTTTATACAGTACGTAAACGTAAAAATAATTGTAAAATACCTATGTACATGAGTATGTCATGTAATTACCACTTCATTCACCGTAATTTTATCTATCACTTTCATATAAATTTACGTTGCATGCTGTTATTTATAAAGTAAAGGGTGTTTTTTAACAGTGCAGGGAGGGTTTATACAGTACGTAAACGTAAAAATAATTGTAAAATACCTATGTATATGAGTATGTCACGTCATCATCACCTCATTCACGGTAAGTTTTCCTATCACTTTCATATAAATTTACGTTGCATGCTGTTATTTATAAAGTAAAGGGTGTTTTTTTAACAGTGCAGGGAGGGTTTATACAGTATGTAAACGTAAAAATAATTGTAAAATACCTATGTACATGAGTATGTCATGTAATTACCACTTCATTCACCGTAATTTTATCTATCACTTTCATTTAAATTTACGTTGCACGCTGTTATTAATGAAGTAAAGGGTGGTTTGTTAACAGTACAGGGAAGGTTTATACAGTGTAAACGTTAAAATAAATTAAAATATCTATGTACATATAGGCTGATCCTACTCCGCGATTTTCCTGTCTCGCGCCGGGTCCCGGAACCGAACCATCGCGATAATTGAAGGAACACTATATATATACAGTGTTCCTTTGATTATCGCGATGGTTCGGTTCCGGGACCTGGCGCGAGACAGGAAAATCGCGAAGTAGGATCAGCCTATATGTACATAGATATTTTAATTTATTTTTACGTTTACACTGTATAAACCCTCCCTCTACTGTTAACAAACCACCCTTTACTTCATAAATAACAGCATGCAACGTAAATTTATATGAAAGTGATAGATAAACTTACGGTGAATGAAGTGGTAATTACATGACATACTCATGTACATAGGTATTTTACAATTATTTTTACGTTTATGTACTGTATAAACCCTCCCTGCACTGTTAAAAAAACACCCTTTACTTTATAAATAACAGCAAGCAGTGTAAATTTTTATGAAAGTGATAGGAATACTTACCGTGAATGAGGTGATGCTGACGTGACATACTCATGTACATAGGCATTTTACAATTATTTTTACGTTTACGTACTGTATAAACCCTCCCTGCACTGTTAAAAAAACACCCTTTACTTTATATATAACAGCATGCTACGTAAATTTATATGAAAGTGATAGATAAAATTACGGTGAATGAAGTGGTAATTACATGACATACTCATGTACATAGGTATTTTACAATTATTTTTACGTTTACATACTGTATAAACCCTCCCTGCAGTGTTAAAAAAACACCCTTTACATTTTAGATCCATTAAATAATGAAATTTGTTTTTGTCAATAAAAAAGTGAAAATACTGAAAATTTATATTTTTTCAATATTTTAATATTTTTGCGTATACCCAAAAAAATAAAATAATAATTTGCCAAAAAAAAAAAAGTGGTACAGTGAAAACGCGATCCAGCGGGGGATCACTGTATATATATATATATATATATATATATATATATATATATATATATATATATATATATATATATATATATATATATATATATATATATATATATATATACAGTGTTGCCTCACTTATCGCGGTAGTTCGGTTCCGGGACCCGGCGCGAACCCGGGAATCCGTGGTGTAGAGATCAGCCTATATGTACATAGATATTTTAATGTATTTTTACGTTTACACTGTATAAACCCTCCCTGTACTGTTAAAAAAAACACCCTTTACATTATAAATAACAGCAAGCAACGTAATTTTTTTATGAGTGATAGGAAAACTTACCATGAATGAGGTGATGATGACTTGACATTAATAGGTTCCATATTTTACAATAATTTTTACGTTTACGTAAAATAGCGTCCGACATCCACAAACTTTTTTCCTTCTTTCAACATATCTAAGAGTTTCACTTTATCTACAATGGTTAACATTTTCCTTTGCCACTTAGGCTCACATGAGTACAGTATACTGTACAGATACTATTTACAGTTTTGTACTATACAGTAACGCAGTACAGGTATTGTAGTGTAATATAGTACAGATATTTTTATGTACAGTATATGTGTTGTTTTATTATAATGTACAGTACATGTATACTGTACAGTACTTGTATATTATGTTAATTTTAAAGTTTAGGAATAGTATGAAGATTAGTTGTAGTCATTTTTAAGAACCATTAAGAACATAGGGTTTCCCCTTAAAAAAAAAAAAATTATATATATATATATATATATATATATATATATATATATATATATATATATATATATATATATATATATATATATATATATATATATATTTTATATATATATATATATATATATATATATATATATATATATATATATATATATATATATATATATATATATATATATATATATATATATATATATATATATATACACACTTAGTTCTCAGAATAACGCCTAGATAGGTTCTCAGAAGTGTCAGGTAAATGGAAAATCACGTGATTAAACGAGTTATTTTCCATAGGAAACAATGATAAAGGGCATAGATACGTTCCAAACCTTACATAGACACACCATGCCAAAGATATAAGATAAGTAAAAAACATATTTTATTACTACATAGTAAAGCAGAAAGCCCTGTATCTATTTTTAAGAGTATACAAAAGATATTCTTTTTCACTTTACAGCTAGAAATTAACATACATTACTATACTTTATTATGCAGTGGGCAACAGTTATACAGTACACTGGGACATGCATGGTGGCCGTGAGCAAGTAACTTATGTGGTAGAAGAGGAGGAGGATGCAGGAGAACGAACCTCTATATCTGTAAATGTATACAAAGATAAAATAAGAATTATAAGTAACTAAAGCAAGACTAAAAAACGAAAAAAAAAATTAATTATGCAATTCCTAAATCTACCATATGACAGATTAAAAAACTTAATCTATATTCTCTAGAGAGGCACAGAGTTAGGGGGGATATGATTGAGGTGTATAAATGGTTTAAAGGGATTAACAAGGGTGATATTAATAAAGTTTTAAAAATTCATGATCAAACCAGAACTCCTAATGGGTAATGGATTTAATCTCGATAAATTT
Organism: Halocaridina rubra; assembly: GCA_037179515.1. Classification (NCBI taxonomy): domain Eukaryota; kingdom Metazoa; phylum Arthropoda; class Malacostraca; order Decapoda; family Atyidae; genus Halocaridina; species Halocaridina rubra. The sequence continues at coordinate 47,115 of JAXCGZ010019241.1, forward strand.
AGGTTCAGAAGGGAAATTGGTGAGAATTGGCTTGGTAATATCGTAGAGTATTCCTAGTAGGATAATAAATGCCAATACCTTAGACACCTTCAAATGTAGATTAGATAGACATATGACAGAGGTAGGGTGGGTGTATATATAATGTAATATGATGATGACCTTTTCTTATCGTAATCCTCTTTGTTCTGGTGGAAGAAGCTTCCGCGGGCACTTATTTACTATATTAATTTTTTTTTTTTTAAATATAGTAAATAAGAGCCCGCGGAGGCTTCTTCCACCAGTGCAAAGAGGATTACGATAAGAAAAGATCATCATCATTATAGTAGGATAATAAATGCCAATACCTTAGACACCTTCTAATGTAGATCAGATGGACATATGACAGAGGCAGGGTGGGTGTATATATAATGTATAATGATGTTGATCTTTTCTTATCGTAATCCTCTTTGTACTGGTGGAAGAAGCTTCCGCGGGTGCTTATTTACTATATTAATTTTTTTTTTTTAAATATAGTAAATAAGTGCCCGCGGAGGCTTCTTCCACCCGTACAAAAAGGATTACGATAAGAAAAGATCATCATCATTATACCTTATATATACACCCACTCTATTTGGTAGAATAGAATGTTGGAGAGAGAGAGAGAGAGAGAGAGAGAGAGAGAGAGAGAGAGAGAGAGAGAGAGAGAGAGAGAGAGAGAGAGAGAGAGAGAGAGAGAGAGAGAATCTTTAATTAACTCTTGTTCATTCAACCAAAACTACATTATTTATTGTAAAAATAATGGTTTACTTACAAATTCGTAATAATAATGATATTAATAATAATAATAATACTAATACTAATAATAATAATACTAATAATAATAATAATCTCCACAATCATCATCAAAGGAAAATTATTGTTAATAATAATAATAATAATAATAATAAAATAATAATAATAATAATTAATTATAATAATAATAATAATAATAATAATAATAATAATAATAATAATAATAAGATCTAAGGAGAATTTTTGGAATAGACATCATGAGAGTAATGCAGAGGTATATTAAAACCCAGCAGAGAGCTGGATATTTATTACACATCTTTTATAATCCCTTCACATCTGACAGGTCATTACACTCTCCTTCTGTTTCTCTTTACAGCCTGATAAAGGCTGTTTTATTTTATAATTTTTTGGTCCATCCTGGTGTCACAATAATAAAGAAAAAAAAATCTTTTTTTTTGGGGGGGGGGGGGTTATTCGCGAATTCTGAGTTTTTTACTCTTATTTTTGGGGGGCGTTATTGCAATTTCGCGGATAAAAAAATCGCGTGTAAAAGGAACAAGTTGTATATATATATATATATAATATATATATATATATATATATATATATATATATATATATATATATATATATATATATATATATATATACCAAATTCTTAGAATAACGCGAAGATAGGTTCTCAGAAGTGCCTCGTAATGTAATAATCATTTAATGTGACTAGTCATTTTCCATAAGAAGCAGTGATAATGTTTATAGATAAGTTCCACAACCGTACATAGACATACTATGCCAAAGATATGAGATAAGTAAAACATATTTTACAAGTACATAACAAAGCAGAAAGACCTGTATCTATTTTGAAGAGTACAAAAGATATTCAGATTTACTGTACAGCAAGAAATTAACATACTGTACTGTATTATGCGATGGGCAACAGGCATTCACTGGGACGTGCATGGTGGCGATGAGCACGTAACTTAAGCAGTAGAAGAGGAGGAGGATGTGGGAGAATGAACCTCTATCTGCAAATGTAAACAAAGATAAAATAAAAATTAATTAAAACCAAAGCAAGACTAAAAACCTATTAAAAAAAGTTATTATGCAATGCCTAAATGTAAAACACATTCTACTCACTCTATAGTATGGTGCGCAACAGGTATGGGCCGAGTGTGGTGGCGGTGAGCATGTGACATCAGCGGTAGCAGAAGAAGTGGGGTAAGCATTAAAATGAACCCCATCTGCAAATATAATCAAAGATAAAATAAAAACAATTAACAAAAGCAAGACTAAAAAACTAAAAAAAAAATTACATTATGCAATGCCTGAAATACTGTTGAAAAAAAAAAAAAACACATTCTACTCACTTCATTATACGGTGACCAACAGGCATGGGACGAGTGTAGTAGCGGTGAGCACTTGACATAAGCGGTATAAGAAGAGGAGAAGGAACCCCTATCTGCAATCTTAAAAAACGATTAACAAATGCAAGACTAGAAAACTAAATTTTTTCACTGTGCAATGCCTGAATTACTGTAAAAAAAAAATATATAAAAATACATTTCTCACTCTATAGTACGGTGACCAACAGGTATGGGATGAGCCTGGTGGCGGTGAGCACTTGACGTAAGCAGTGTTAGAAGAGGAGAACGAACCTCTAGCTGCAAACGTAAAAAACAAATAAATGCAAAACTAAAAAACTAAAATGTTTTCATTATGCAATGCCTGAATTACTATAACAGAAATAAATATAAAACACATTCTACTCACTCTATAGTACGGTGACCAACAGGTATGGGCCGAGCGTGGTGGCGTCGAGCACGTGACTTAAGCGGTAGGAGAAGAGGAGAGGGAAGCTTTAGAACGAACCCCTTGCTGAAAAAATAAATAAAGATACAGTAACAAAAAAATTAATAAAAGCAAGACTGGAATTTATTTTTCATTATGCAATACCTGAATTACAGTAATGATGTAAATAAAAGATATTACACACATTCTACTCATTTTATATATGGCGAGCAATGGACATTGAGCATGTTTGAGGCGAGCAGGTGATATAAGCGGTAGGAGAAGGAGGAGAAGAGGAGGAAGTGGAAGAGCCAACCCCTAGCTGCAAAAATGAATGAAGCTACCATTAAAAAAATGAAAACACTAGGAAACTCATTTTTTAAAATTATGCCATGACTGAATATAATATTGTAGTATGATATTAAAAACATAACATAAAAAATCATAAACGATTACAGAGGTGTACTCACTCTATGTACGATGGGCAACAGTCATACTGGGACGAGCGGGGTGGCGTTAAGAAGGTGGCTTAAACGGTAGGAGAGGGAGGTGAAGAGGAGGAGGAGGAATTGGGAACTAACCCGTGGTTGGGGTTCATACTGCTTAAATGTGCTGGGCTGAGGGTCATCAAAATCACTTCTTTTGACTGAGAAGTAAGCATCAAGAGTTGCCTGCTGCGCAATCCTCCTCTTTTCTTTTAAAATTTCACTATAGCAGGAAATATCATGCATGACCTTTCTATATCAGGATCGTCCTTATCCAAAATTTCCAAGGCTCTCTCTATAAGGTGAAAAATAAATTGAGTCAATCTACTCAGAGTGAGTGATTTCATGAGGCTCACAGAAAGTGCTGCTGCTTCGTTTTCCTCCCTCTCCCCACGTTGTCGTTCACCTTCCATGTCCTCCAAATCCTCGGCAGTCAATTCCTCCATTTGGGAAGCAAGAAGGGCATCCACCTCTTCCTCATCAACGTCGGTGAATCCCACATGTTGTGTGAGCTGAACGCACTCAAGTCTTGTCATTGACTGCTGATCATTGCAATCAAAACCTGTGAAAAAGTTTGCAAACTGCGGGCAAAGCTTCTTCCATGCTCCATTTATACATGACTGTGTAGCTTCAGCCCAAGAATCCTTCACATACCAAATGGAGTGCTTGATATTAAATTCTTTCCAGTAATCATTAACCACAGTCTTCTTAATGTCTACCGCCTAGATATTGCCGGCCTCAGCTGCTCTCTCAAGGTCAACCATGCTGACATCAGTCTTATTGCTGAGGTCTTCAAAAGAATGCTTAAGGTAATGCAATATCAGCATCTGCACTACCCCCTGGTCCATTGGTTGGAATAGTGAAGTTGTATTTGGTGGCAGAAACATAACTTTTATATTAGGATAAAGATCGGCGATTGACAGAGGATGGGATGGAGCATTGTATAAAATGAGAAGAATTTTGAAGGGTAAATCCTGACTCTTGCAATAAATTTCTAACTCGTTTGGGAGACGTGTCAAGAAATAATCTTTAAAAATACTCCCAGTCATCCATCCTTTCCTATTTGAATACCAGTGCACTGTTTATAGTAACCCTGTAGCGCACGAGGATTTTCCAAATGACATATCATTACCGGCTTCAGTTCATGCCGCCCTCAGCGTTAGCACCAATCAGTAGGGTAAAGCGATCTTTTGATGCCTTATATCCTGAAGCACGTTTTTCTTCAATGGAAATATACGTCCTTTCTGGCATTTGCTTCCAGCATAAAGCAATTTCGTCCAAATTGAAAATCTGCTTTGACGTATATCTCCCTTCCTCTATGATGGCCTTTAATTCGGCAGGAAACCGTATTGCCGCCTCCGTATCAGCTGATGTGCTCTCACCTTGTAATTTTTGGTTGAATTAACCAAACCCACGCTGAAAATTAGGAAACCAGTCAGAGGTAGCTGTAAAGGGTTTTACTTCTTCGCCTTCCACCTGGATTTCAAATGCTCGTAAATCTCACACGCTTTTTCCTTGACGATATTATATGGAAAGTTTGTTTGCCGATTGTTCTTAATGGCCATCCACGTACTTAGCATTTTTTCCATTTTCTCCATAATATCTGATTGCGCATATGAAGACTTAGCCGGAGCTAAACTAACACCAGCTTTTGCACTTTTCTTTATTTTTTCCGCATTTTCACGGTTGGTGTGCAGCGTGCTTTCACTGAGATGCATCGCCCATTTAATGGCTACCGTATTTTCACCAAGCTCATAACGGGCCAGAGTAGAAGCACTTCCACAGTCTTTTCCTGGGCATTTACTAGCCATGATAGTACAGTATATAATCTGTAAAATATAAAAGAACTGAAAACACAAACACAGTTAGAACAAGAGATATATCCACACACTTAATGCTCATCCATGTACTTAGCATTTTTTTCATTTTCTCCATAATATCCGATCGAGAATATGAAGACTTAGCCGCAGTTAAACTAACACCAGCTTTTGCACATTTCTTTATTTTTTCCGCTTTTTGGGAGTAGAAGCACTTCCACAGTCTTCTCCTGGGTGTTTACTGGCCATTATAGTACAGTATATAATCTGTAAAATATAAAAGAACTGGAAACCCAAACCTTAAAACAAACACAAGAACAAGAGATATATCCACGCACTATGCTGGGTAAAGACACACTGAAGCACAGGGCAGCATGGCGGGGAAGAGCCTCCGAGGCGGTCGCTTATTTACTAAAATGAAGTTTTTTATTTAAAATTTATTGGGTGGGCGTAATTTGTGTATTTCGCCTTTTATACTATTAATTTTTGGGGGTGTTATTCCAATTTGGCATATTTTAACCACAC